>JAPMLY010001573.1:20000-38907 GCA_026401115.1 Tetraselmis chui
TATCACACTTGTGCTTCCATGTATAATGTATTTGTAATTGTAGTACAACAATATCGGCAAACTGGAGCGAGTGTTGTTTAACAACCATCAATACTCTGCCATCTAGGACACTTAGGGGAACGATTGGGCCAGGTAGTCTTCGACCAGGTACACCTATTGACACACCTATCTGCGACGTTTATCGGAGGTTAAAAGCTGTAAGCAACCGCAGGAATTGCCTCAGTCCCCCCGCCTAAACAATAACAGAAATGATTTTGTAATCAAGCGAAAAAACAGATATAAAAACAAGTCAACTTGTCAAGAAATGCAAATTGAAACTGCTGCTGGACCTTCACGATGCACAGCCCGCTCCCACCGAACCGGGATGCCGACCGGCCTAGGCCGATCGGAATTCGAGAGGGTCGACGGGCCATCCTAATCTTGCTCCCGCGTGACTTCGGTATTGCTGAAGAAAGGAGGGGGAAGGCTTAGTGACAACGCCTCCTCAAGCGGTCACCCGTCGACCCCGCCGTTGCATCCCGTAAGCCCCGCCCCAAGGTCGTAGCCGCTCCTCCCGTCGCGACTTTCCTCCTAGTCGAGGTCCCCCTTCACATTGAGCGCAGGTGGAAGGGGACAGAGCCAACCAAACATAAAAATGTAGCGGTCCTATCGCCGCGCTGAAAAGTTTTCCCATCCATTTCCCCGGGTTTTTTGTGCTGGTGTCGTGGTACCTTTGTGAAAATCTTCTAGCGACGGTACCCTCCGTCCACCGATCGCGCGTCCGTCGAGGACCCTTGTTTCGAGTGCGAGCCTCCGCACCGACCCGGGCTCGTACTTTCTGATATCATGTGTGCCTAGTAGCAATAGCGGGTCGCGGTAGCGTATTGCATGGTCGCAATGGCCGGATCCAAAATGCCGCGGGGGTGTGGAAATTGTTCAAACCTTCCGTACCGGGTTTTTCGGCGGCGGATGGTCATGATGACCGCCGCCGTTAGACCTCGCCGCTCATGTGGCGCCCTTGTCGCGACATGATACTCATGTTGTTGGTGTCGTAATGCCTCCCCTTGTGTCAACTCGACGTCAACTTGTTGGTCGACGTCGAGCGAGCGCCCTTCCCCGGCGTTGCTTCCCGGCTGTCCTCCGCAAGCTCCAACACCCTCAATCAACCGCTGATTCGTCCGACCTTACCCTCCTCACCTGAAAATCTTTGCAGATATACAAGCCCTATCCCCCCAAATGGAACGGAATTTGAGAATATTAAATCAATATATTTTTCTTACGACAAAAGTGGAAACCACTTAGCAAAAAGAAAAAGGAGGGGGAAAGTCCACAAGCCTTCGCCCGAGGAACATGAAGGCATGCCACAGCATCAATAATGCCCTCTTGTAAAGCGTCGCGAAGATAAGGACCCAAAGTGCCATAAGAAGTATTAGAAAGACATCGAACGTAATAACGCCGCACATCCCCAAAATCCGTTGAAAGGGAACATAAACAGATTGACGAACGAGATGTTGCATGCGGACACAACTATGAGAGCGCAATGAGCGAGGGTCCACAACACCCATGCTAGGGAAGCGATGAACGGCCACCAAAATTGCTAAGCGATCGACCAAATCAACCGCCATATGCGCCAACCTCCCCCCATCATGCAGAGCGAAAGGATAATAGTAATGAACCGATAAAACCGAAACCGTGTCAAGTAGTAAGGCGAAAGTGCGGAGATCCGCATCGATTTTGCCATGTTCAGCTCCCAATGCAAGACTCTCCGGGAGTGGGAGGCGAGCGCCTATCTGAGGGACATTGGTGTTCGTGCGAGCGCTTCCTGCGATCGTCACATCAACAACAAAATGATGGTGTGGGACCCAAAAGTCTAACCACACCACATCCCAGTGTATCCAAAAGAATTCAGTCGTGAAATAACAGATCGGACATGCCGAGCTGGATCTTAGTGCTGGTGAACGGATATTGTGATTTCCAAAACCCTCCGTGCATGGCTTCATGACAACTGTTGATCGCGCGGATCGCAGCTGTCGGTACCCCGTTTAGCCCCCTAGTCTACCATGCCAAGCCTAGCACAAGCCTAGTGCCTCGGGAGAATTGGTGGTACACGTACCACGTTTGTGGTACGTGTACATGTTAGCACTAGCATCCCGTTGCCTAGTACTTATATACAACAAGGTAGCTATTTGTCATCCTAGTACTTAATGTTATGCTATTAGCGGTACTCTATTCCCTATTAGGATATAAAGGATATATTATTAGGATATATTATTATTGTACTAGGATGGCGCCTTCGCCGGCCGCCATCTCTCTCCTCTCATTTCTCTAGTCACCACAGCCGGCCCCCTTGTGGGGCCGGCACGACCTCCGTGTAACTATTCGTTCCCAACTCTAACAAGTTATGGGCCCTCCACCAAGTTACACTAGAGAAGAGCGTGTGTAAAGCGCTCGGCGCCACGCTAGTCCTACCTATTCCCACGCAAAAAAGAGTAGCGCGTGTGTAAAGCGCTCGGCGGCACGCTAGTAATTTATCGTCCAACCGATACCACGCTTCGCCTTCGAGCTGGTTGTCCTACCATCTCCAACGTTAAAAGGAGAAGAGCGTGTGTAAAGCTCGCCCCACCCAGCTTCTAGTCTTACGTGGCCTTCACCCTACCGATGCTCTCGACCGGATATGGTTTTTAAAGACCGACCCGCGAAAATTCGGCCCGTGCGTACTAATGTTATTTGTTTTTTCCCGAGGCAACGCCGCAACGCTCACCTAACTTAGCGAGGAGCTTATCTTTCCCACGGCGAAAGGGGGGAGTCAGCACGAGTGCCCGTCTATGCTTTTGCGTGCCTACACGCTCCTAACTAACGGCCTTTTTGGTTTTGCTTCTTCCTCGCCGGTCGCTCTCATGCGTCGGCTAATTCGCCCGGGGACAGTTTTTCCCACCACATGTCAGAATAGTACATTACGCAGTACATTTGAAACCGCTTCTCATCGCTAACTCGCCGGTAGCGGCACGTTCTTGTGAGCGCATGTCGCTACACCTACCCGGCTTGAGACACACGCTACAAGCGCTACACCTTCGACCAAAATGGCACCTTCCTCGACGCAAGCTAGGACGACGTCAAGACTTCGGCTACCTTGAGGGGGGGTGTTAGCACTAGCATCCCGTTGCCTTGTACTTATGTACAAGGTAGCTATTTGTCATCCTAGTACTTAGTGTTATGCTATTAGCGGTACTTTATTCCCTTTTAGTGGCGGTCGGCCGGCCTTGCCGGTGCCTTCGCCGGCCGCCATCTCTCTCCACTCACTTCTCTAGTCACCACAGCCGGCCCCCTTGTGGGGCCATCACGACCTCCGTGTAACTATCCGTTCCCAACTCTTTGGAGCCTCCATCTTTATTGGTTCCCAACAGTACCACAGAAACGGCTCATTTTTTGAGCCTCCATACAGCCTCCAAACCGAGATCTGCATCGCGTGGCCGGTTTAAAACTGTGCCTTATGTCCATGTCAACACGTTTTCGAAGAAATCCCGGTCATCGTGTGCAGCTGCGGTCGTGGAGGTCGATTTCCGTCCAAACGACCAACATAAAGGACATCTTTCTACAAGTGCTCGTCGAGTATGTTCTCAAGCAAAGGCCGTGTGGAGGGACTATGCTCCGGCGCAGTGCACCTTTATTATCATGCTAGGAACTACATATTCGTATGTGCGTCGACCGGGCACGAGTTGTGGACAGTTTTGGGGAGATTATGCCGGCATGATGTCAGACCGGTCAAGTCGGCTATCTGTTGAACTCAGTACGATAGACTCTAACCGGTCACATTTTAGCTCCTAACGGGGGAAAATGATCACTTGCCTCGAGTATGGCCTCTCCGTGTCCTGCTGATTGGTTTGGCTGGGTTGCGTGCTAGTCTGCTTTCGGGCGCTCCTTCGTCTCGGGCGTCAATGGCATGCTGCTTCGAGTTTTTTTGTATTATTTTTAATTATTCTAGCAAGCTAGAACATCGCACTCTCTGCGTCCTACGGCTTGTCCACAGTGACATTATATGCAACGATAAGCCTAGAATGCTGCTTCGATATGTACTTGGCAATACATGAGCAGCAAAGGGTTGAAAATAGTAGCCTCTTGCGACATACGAAGTGACACATCATGGGAAGTCACACGCGAGAAGGTGGCGGCGGGGGTTTGGTGGCTCAACATCTTCGAAACAGTTGCCCCCCCTCCAACCTTTTTCAATCGAGGCAGCGCATGCACTCATGCTCCCCGACAACTTTTGTAATTAGCGAACGACGTCCGAATAGTTACATGTCTAACAACATACAGCCGGGACTCAAGTACGCGGAAGAAGCACACTCGCCAAAGTGACGATGTACGCGAGAGATAAATCCCTGCGCGATGCTCTCCCCCTCCCACAAGGTCACAACCCGGCTAAGAGACAGACATTGCCATTTCAATTCTAAATGTTCGGTATTAGCTAAGTTTTTCTCATTCTGGATAGCCGGAAACCACGCACGACCGACGAAGAAAGGTTGTGCCGTAGGCTTACCCCCCTTCCAATGATGCGCTTGCCGACATGGGAAACGCCGACTTGCGACGGCCGCGCCCGTTACCGGTGATTGAGAGTGAGCAGTCAGAAATAACAAAGCAAAGTCCATGCTAGTTAAGCCTGCTTCATCGTCATGCGGTCTTCACTATGTTTTCCTGCCGGGTGTGCCGGGTGTGCGTGGCCTCCAATTGCACAGACCGAGACGGTCGCAGCGAAGCAAAGAAACAAAAAAAGTCCAACGATATCACCGCCGTTGCGCATCTAAACACCGCCATCCCACCCCCGTCTTTGCTTTGTTGCTCTCCCCCAGCCACACATAACCGCTGATACCCCTTGGCTACGTAATTCAGACGTCGCTAGAGTTGAAAGAGTTTGAACCGACCTTGGTCGATAGCTGTTGTGGAGATTGCCTTCGCAGTGAGTGGATGAGCTTTACCCGCGAGCGACACAACCTAAGGAGCGGCGCCGCGCTCCTAGGCGATATCTAATTCAAAAGTGCTGACTTAAAATTTCGGTCCGTACCACACGTTTTTGTGGTACACGTACCGTACCACCAATTCTTCCGAGGCACTAACGCCCGCCGCGTAGAGGTAGAGGTAAGTACCGACGGGCATGAGAGCACGCCCCCACCGTCGTTGCGCCGCCGGCGGGCGCCCCATATATATTGATTTCCAAATTCTTCCGCACACAACGCCAAGAATGGCCCTCGTACGGAGGGGTGTCGATAGTCAATGGTTATGGATAGTTGTTGCTATTACGGTCGACACTAGCGGTGAGGTATTGTCGCAACGAAACAATAAGTAATGTCGGCAAAATGTTATTGATGCTTTTGCATGTCCAAGAACAAAAGAATTTGGGGTTTTTCCTTGTCACGGAGTTTATAATTGCTTGTCTGCGTAAAATCGCTTACATTTTGATCAAGATCAAATATTTGATTCATGTTATCCCTTAGCGATACTTGTTTAAGGGCGATTGTGTGATAATGTTGGACATATGGCATATTGATTCGGACATGGTCGGCTATACGGGACAACGCGACCGCGGCACAATTTCTTATTTTTGTTTTCGAGACTCCCGGTCGTCATCGCGAATATCTCCCAGCGCCCTTCCTAGAACACATGGCATCGCGGGGCATCACGCTATTTTGACCTCACCAAGGCATTCCCCGTGGTCGAATTGGTCACGGTGCACCTTCCCCCGGGCATATTTGACGCGCTAACATTGGGTTGGGCAGCGCACAAGCATCATCCGATGTGCTCGCGGGCCGCGGGGCCTCTCCGGGATGAATCGAGGCATCGACGACGCAACTACGCGGGTGTTGTTACCGCTGGCGTTGCACAGGTTTTTTCTTTTTGAAATTGTATTTATGCAATTTAAAAAAGAAACGAACAACGAAATAGTGGATTATAGCGCTATTTTTCGGGAGCGGGCCGCTGTTGCGTAATAAGGGGGCTAGGCAGCTTATGGGCACCATTTGATGTGCTCGCGGGGTCGCTTCGCATCTGTCCGCGTTGCCCATGCGTGTCGTAACAATGTTACCGCTACGTGAACCACACCAACACCGCTAAACAACATTGCACTGCCCGCCCTTCCCGAGCTGTGGGTGGCATTTTCCCGCCTAGCTAGCGATGGCTACCGGCTACCCGGATGACCCGCGGCACCGACGGCGCGACTGCACGACGCTGCCGCTCCTCGTAGCGGGTGTTTCTATGTCGGGCATAGCACGGGTTAATTTTATTCAAATTGTAACATAAGTAATTTCAAGAAGAAATGTGTATCAAAATCGTTAAATGAAACGATGCATTTTAAGGACAGGTGCATGCGGCGGCAGGGAATGGATCCGGATCCTTCCGTGCAAACATGCCCTAATTTCAAACCCCAAAACTATTACGAAATGTTCACGAGTAGCACACGCATGGTCTCGGATCTACTCATATTCCTAGCAGGTTCGAACCTACTTTTCTTAGCAAGATCCACTCCGTGTGCGGCGGGCCGTTGTTGCGCACACCATCAATGGGCTGGGGAGTGAGTGGGCATCTGCCGTGAGTGAGTGAGATGCCCCTAAACATTTTACATCTTGTAACTGCATAATACCAAGTTTCAAAATGAAATATACTTCGGAATCATGGATTAAACCGCTTCTTTCAAGAGCGGCACGTGCGACGGGCTGTTGTGGGCTTTACTTACGCATATTATTACATGACTGTACTAATATGTTTTAGGAGGGGTCCGCGCGCGTAAGACATAAACCGCGAAGATTGCACGAAGCGCCCATCGGCCCGTAACATCGCGATACATATAGTGTACATTCACACTAAGGATACCGACTCTTGAGTGGTACTTGGCAACGCGGCGGGTCGCTAACATGATGCTCGGATGAAATGTTATGGGCCCTCTTCACGGGTTAGAATCCCGGCGACGGCATATATCGGAATTGTGCCTGGTGTAATAGTCCGCGCGCCTGCAACACGGGCGGCGATTACATGACTACATTCTCGTACACGTCCTCGTGCACATTCGCGTTCGCCGGGGGAGTCTTAGTGCAATGCTCACCGTAGCATCCACCCCACTCGCGCGCGTAAGAAGTGCACCGCGAAGATTGCACGACGCGTCCATCGGTCCGTGGCATAGTGATACATATAATGTACATTCCCAATGAGGCTACCGACTTTTAAGTAGTACTTGGTAACGCGCTGGGTCGCCAACGGGATGCTCCGATGAAACATATTGTGCGGGGTAGGCCGCGCATACCCAGCATAGTACGTGTAATATGCTGACATGTACACACTATAGTACGTTTCGTGCACTTCTTCGTGAAAACCCAGGTCCACCTCATGTCCCACAGTCTCATATAATAGCCCTTTCTATGAAATGGTTAAAGGCGGTTGCACATGTGGTCTAAACAAAGCGCGCGAATTTCCATTGTTGAACCTTATATGTAATTTATTCTAGTACTACGGGTACCAATGCTTTTGTCATATGTATAATGTGATCATCTATGATAATGAAAATGAAACTGATTTACAACAACACCCACAAACATGACCGGCTGCTATCTAACGGCCATCAACACTCTGCCATTTAGGACACTTCATAGCAAAGATTGGGCCGGGCACTCTTCGACCAATTACAACTAGCGACACACCTATCCGCAATGTGTGCCGACGTTCCTCGGAGGTTAAGAACTGTAAGCAACCGCAGTAATTGCCACAGTCCCTCCGCCTAAGCAATAACAATAGAAATAGTTTTATAATAAAAAAGATCAATAAATATCGAGCCACTTGTCAAGAAATGCAAAATGAAACTGCTGCTCGACCTTCACGATGCACGGCATGCTCCCACCGAACCGGGATGCCGATCGGCCTAGAGGGGGGCGACGGGCCAACCGAATCTAGTGACTTCGGTATTTCCGGAGAAAAGAGGGGAAAGAGTAGCGAGAAACGCCTCCTCACGCGTTCGCTCGTCGATCCCGCCGTCGCATCCCGTAAGCCCCGCCCCAAGGTCGTAGCCGCTCCTCCCGTCGCGACTTTCCTCCTAGTCGAGGTCCCCCTTCACCTCGCGGACAGGTGGGGGGACCGAGACAGCCACACAGAAAAAGGTAGCCGGCATGTCGCCGCGCTGAAATGTTTTCCCGGCCATTTCCCCGGCTTTTTATGTGCTGGTGTCGTGGTAATTGTGTGGAAAAGCAGCCAGCGGCTATACCCTCCACCCACCGATCGCGCGTCCGTCGAGCAACCTTGCTTCGAGTGCGAGCCTCCGCGATGACCCGGGCTCGCACTCTATAATACTAGGTGTGCCTCTCGATAGTGGGTAACGGTGGGATAGGGCATGGTCACCATTGCCGGATCAAAAAAAGCCGCGGGTATGCGGAAATTATTCAAACCCTCCATGCGAAGTTTTCCGGCGGTGGTGTATCCGGAGGATAATCCCGTCGCTAGACCTCGCCGCTCCTCCCGTCGTGACAGTCCTCCTTGTTGTTGGTGTCGTGCTGACCCCCTTGGGTCAGCTCGACGTCAACATACTAGTCGACGTGTCGCGAGCACCCTTCCCTTGCGATGTTTCCCGGTTGTACGCCGCCAGCTCCAACACCCTCAACCTGCCGCTGATCCGTCCGTACCCTCCTCGCCAAAACATATTTCACATATACACGCCCCCCCCCCCCTCCCCCCCCCCCCCCCCCCCAAATAGAACGTTATCTTAGAAGCATCAAGTAGCGAAAAACATATCGGACGGGCCGAGCGGGGGATCTTAGTTCTCGAGTACGGATATTCTGATTTCCAAAACCCTCCGTACATGGCTTCCCGACAATTGCTGATCACGCGGATCGAATCTACCGGTACCTCGTTTATCCCCCTGCCGTACCATGCCAAGCACGGCTACATGGTTACCACCGCCCACCGCGTGGAGGTGGATGTAGATGCCGACGGGTTTCCGAGCGCACCCCCCTCTAGGGCCGCTGCCGCTTCATCTCTGATAGTAGCTACCATTCGCGAGTGTTGTACTAAGCAGCACATATAAATATAGGGCTCGTACGCATCGCTACAAGTTGCATTCAATACACTCACAAAATGTGTACACACTTAGATGTACATCCACTGTAATTAGCTCAAGTCCCATTGCAATACTCGCGTGCTTACTTTTGAGATTAGCTAAGCGACACGCCACGCGTGATCGTGTCTGTCCAAGGCGACAATTAGCACTTATCATGAAACGTGCTTCCGGGGGTTGCGCGACGCTTCAAGACTGAAGGCAAGGTAGGCTAGGCTACTTAAGCCAACGAAGTGGAGGGTGGAGTGTTTACATATCCCTCCGTAGGACTACTAATGGACACATGTGTACGCTGGACTCCGGGGGAGTCTTGGCCCTCCACCTATAGGTGTTCGCTATAGGTGTTCGCCGCTCTGTCGCGATGCGATGCGATGCGATGGGTTCATACACACAATATGTTCCTATCGGGTACCGACTTTTGGCGGTACTTGGATAAGGCGTGCATTTCCGTTCCGGGAAGCGGCGGTTCTGAACCCCTTCATGTTATTCCGTGTGTACATGGATTAACAAATTATGGGCCATCCGCGTTCACGCGGGGTTTACTAGGGCACCGGCCGGAGTTTGTCCATTAAGAGGGAGTGTTTACATATCCCTCCGTAGGACTACTAATGGACACATGTGTACGCTAGACTCCGGGGGAGTCTTGGCCCTCCACCTATAGGTGTTCGCTATAGGTGTTTGCCGCTCAGTCGCGATGCGATGCGATGGGTTTATATGCACAATATGTTCACATCGGGAACCGAGTTTTGGCGGTACTTGGATAGGGCGTACAGTTCCGTTCCGGGAAGCGGCGGTTTTATCCCCCTCCATGCCCTCCGTGTGTACATGGATTAACAAGGAGACAAGTCACTTTTTATAATTCTCTTTTTAATTACATCCACCTGAATTGCAAATAGTTATGCTCTCGCACGTTCTCACTGCATTAAGCCCTAGCTAATTCTTACGCTGTTTGTTCTCTAAGCAAACTGTCATATACCTTTCCGGCTCGTGTTCACGTGTCAATGATAACACGTCCTCACTTTTGCTGCCCGCATTTTGGGCAATACGGTTTTCTTTCCTATCTTACAACATTGCTGATGTTTGTACCTACCGTGTCCAGTTCTTTGATGGTGTAATCGGGATTCTATCCTGGTAACGAAAGTCATTCTGATGTACACAGTTAAATGAAATAATTGAAATCCTTACAACACATAGCGCTATGTGCATACGACGGTATTTTAATGGAAAACCCTCTTTCGCGAAGGGTGGCAAGGTTCAGTGAAGAAGGAAAGAAGAAAAATATCAGTTTGTAATGCGTAGTAACATAACAATGTATGTGTATGCATCACATGAATACCTCAAAACCCTAGTGTACGCATGATCCTCTGTAGGTTGTGATCATATTATTTGCCGTAATAAAACAATGCGCGAACACGCATTAATTAAAAAACTGTCTATTACTCATTATTTATTTGATAATTACACTCGGTCGCATTCAAAATGTCTATGCTTTGCCATCCATGGAAGGAGCGGGTGCTGATGGCACAGAAAAGAATAAATCGATTAACGCAAACATACAGCAGGTGTTGAGCTTGGAAATGAAAAAAATAGTTATCTTCATCGCCATTATTTTTTACTATAAGTATTGTTGTTGCCCCACCATGTTTGCGCGGCGACGAATTTAGCAAAGCCATCCAACAGAAGTCCGTCTCAAGCTATACCGTGCCAAAGCGTTTCCAATGCACCCGCAAGTCCAGTGTTCAAAGAAATATGTGGGGACTGTGGCCGGCGTCGCTCTTATTGGTACATGCTTAATATGGGTAGCCATGACCGCAGAATGGGTAAGGTTTAACTTCCTTTCAGTTTTTGATTTCCTCCTGTGTTTCCCGACACTTTTAGCACCTCCCGAGTTTAAGCGGTAATTGCGCTGCCAATACAAATCCCGCGGTTGAGGGGTTTCAGGTTTAGGGTTTCGTCCTATTGACTGCGCTTTTTCGTACAGGTACTTTCGTGCGTGTTCACTGATCTCCACACAGCCATGCAATATCCAATCTTAATATCCAATCATTTTCCGATATGCTACCCCGACTTTTAGGTTTTTTAGACAACTTTCGGCAAGAAAGCCGGCGAACACAACAATAGTGCAGAGAGTTAGTGAGCGGCGGGAGTAGCGGCGTATGGCGACTCGGCGCGTGGGTCAAGATAGGGCGCGTCGAGTAAAATCACCGTCCGCTGCGGTCTTAGCACACATATTGAGCGGTCACGAGAGCATTATGTGGGAGATTATACGGGGCGGGTTGATGCAGCAACGGGGAGGGGGACGGTGCAGCCGTGCATCGCAGCGGGCATGGACCTCCCGGAAGGCGTCACAACGGATTCATTTTAGAGATTCTAGCTGTGCGACCAACATGCGGAAAATGTTGAGGAGCAAAACGAGGAGGGACCGCTTCTCATGGTAAACATATGTTTTCCAAGAGAAAGAATATAAGTATAGCATTCATTTGCAGAATTTAGTGGCAATCAACCCCAAAAGGGGGTTCAAGCGGGGCGGGCAGTCGTTGCCGCTTTGGAAGTATTTCGGGGCGGGCAGTCGTTGCCGCTTTAGATTTGAACATATTTCGAGCGCCTTTTGCTCTCATGAGAAAATCAAACCCAACACAAGGACAATCAGCCTGATAAGGGCGTTTGGGTGCATGTCAAATAGGAAGGCATGTGAATTTAGCATCCATTTTTTCCTGTTTGATGGGATGAAGTTACACCGCATGTGCATGTACGAAATACATCGCTAAAAAAAAAATTCTAGCGGAAAAAGGATTGCAAGCAAACACGGTACGGCTCATAAAGATAGGGACTTTTTTGACATGGGTGCCATGCGAACGGTGGCAAATGGCAATCGCTTGAGGGAGCTATTCAGTTTGTGTGCGTACTACCTAGTCGGGACTAGGCCGTACGTCCTCGCTGATACCAGATTCTCCGAATAACGCTGAGGTGCATTAACCCCCCCCCCTCTCCCCCCCATGAGGAGACGAATTGTATTGTGTGATATCCATTGATGGCTTAATTGTGGGGGCCACAGACAACACCTTGCGACACCGGTGCATCTTGCGAACTGTTTTCACTTTCAAATTCTGTAATGTACGGAAGTAACGAGGTTATTGTATTATTGTGCGCATATGTGACAAGTATTGTTTTGTACCAATATAATATATGACATTTTACTTGTACTCGTTACTTTCATTCCCGCAAATTTGCAAGGAAAGACCGACTATTGGTTACGTCGCTATTGCACGAGCTCGAGGACATTGATCGTTATAATGTACTACTATTACTTCCCGCTACGTACAGTACGCATGGTCAATACGCATAAACATGCTTCAAGAAACTTCCCTACGATTTCCCGAGGGAAATACTGACTACGTCGCCCTTCAGTTGAAGACCGTTCTGAGAGCCCTAGCCGAGGCTCCGTGGAGCATACGAGACGTGATGGGAGCTTGCTAGACGAGAGTTGTTTACATCATATGCAGTAGAGGGAGGTAACAAACGACATTCAGTTTCCCCTTTTTGATTTCATTAAGTGGCACTTTAACAGAGACGTCTTCGATTACTCTCCCATTTGCACTCCCAACTACATTTCGATTTGTGTCAACAATTCGCTTGAGAGGCAGACTGCCACACTTATTTCGGAGCGCTTCATCTAACGCGTTTTTGCATGTCTTGGCAGCTGCTCACTATTGATGCTTGTTTGATTCGACATGGCTTTTATTGGTCATGGTAACGTGGTGGTTTTGCTGCATATTGAAAGTCCCAATGCTTTGATCGCATCTTTTTTATGTGCGTTCGTTTCAACAATGGACTGGCAATTTTTTACTTACAGACTCGTGTCAAGTTCCAGTGAACGAAAAAAGTTTATGGCACGACGCTTGTGGAGCTGCAAAAATTATTTAAATGACCTCGTGGCTGATTTACTTGATGTGGGTCGTGCAAGAGCTGTGATTTCTCCAAATGACAACCCAAGACGAAAAAAATATAATAAGAAGTGTCCTCTCGATGCTCTTGACGCTAATGGGGCCAACAAGCTTCGAGGCGACGGAGCTTATCGTGGTCGTGGACGTGGAAACCGTGGAGGAGGGGGGAAACATGCTCAGAATACTTGCCGAATCGACTTCGATATGCCATCGCATGAGCTATTTCTCCCAAGGAACTTTACCACCATCGAACGGGAAGTCTCTGCTACAAGTACCACAAGCAACGCCATCGTGTCTTCAACTGCCCGGAGCTGAAGCCTACTAAGGGGCATAACGACATTTCCACTAAGCACAAATTATGGTGGCTTGCGAGCTGATTCTTTCCGCCGCCGCCGCATGTGCACGTGGTACTGAGCTCGAATTTGGAGCCCGCTAGCACGAACCTTGGTAGCGGTGCACGTTCCACATGTCCGCCAATCCGTGTATGTAGTTGTATTGCCGCTCTCTCCGCAATTGTGTTTCGCGCGGTATCCATATCATTTTTTTCCAAGGTCACTCACAGTTTACGGCGCCGGTACGTTTTGTTTGTACTCTCGCCATCGTGACCCCTCATATATGGAATCTTTGATCCGTCGCGCCACTCGTGCCCGGCCGGTACAACTCGTGTGCCCATACCGCCCATGCTATCAATACCCTTCACATTGATGGCTACTACCGCTCCGACATTAGCCCGCGAGTGGCCACCCTCCCTTCAAGGCTCAAGGCATCGTCATCGCTATCATTGTTCGTGTAATATAACTTAAGTTCTTCTCGCAACGCCCGCCGGCGGTGCAGCGGCGGCGGCCCCGGAGGGGGGTGCGCTCGCAAGCCCGCCGGCACCCACCTCCACCTCCTCGTCGTGGGCGCTGGAACGGTAGGGGGCTAGGTGGAGAGAGCTGGCAGCTGCGATGCAAGGGATCGACAACTGTCGTTGGGAAAGCCTTGTACATAGTAGGGATTTTCAAAATAATAATTGTACACCAACGCCAAGATTTCTCGCTCGGCTAATCCGGTATTTCTTTTCATCGTTGCATACCCCTTGAATACTCTCATGTTCGCCAACGGCATGTGTATCTCGGGAGTTGTTTGGCGGCGAGGAGGGTACGGGCGGATTTGAGCTGGCGGTGGGCGTTAGAGCAGGCGGCGGACAGCTGGGAAGTAGCGCCAAGGAAAGGCGCTTACTAGCCGTCTACCGGCCATGTGGGACTCAAACCTCCCCGGGGAGCGAGGAGGGATGTTGTTGGTTGCGCTTTGTCTTTCCGCGGAAGCGGCTTGGGCGGCGTTACTTTTATTCCCGCGCTTACTTCCACGCCCCATGGAGAACTTTACTTCATATATGCACCTACACCCTGACCCGGTCGCTGATTACCATGACAACCGCTTAGCCCATTGGGCGTTTGGAGACATGGATACATTATTTTCCTTCGTGGGCGCTCATGCATCCCTTGGCAATGGGGGGACACCGCTACCTGCTTCATTTCAAAAGAACGGCACCCACCCCCTTCATCACGGCGTATTGGTTGCGACAATCGATCTGGTGGCTGGTCTAATTGCTGTTGGGCAGTATCATCGCGCTATGGAGGCCCTAAGTTCCAACCGTGTTGAAACTAGTCGCTGAGCGCACGAGGAATAATCACGATTGCACCCACAAAATGATGATGACCCCGCGGATGAGTTGCCGGACCCCTTCTCCCTCCTTACATTAAGCTCCTTGCTTCGAAAGTCAACATAATGGAGGTCGTTGCTGTGTGCCCTCGAAATTCCGGTCCCCACGTCGATGGTCGGAAGTTTGAAACTGGCTGTGCCCCCTTGACACTCTCACCGGTTTAGCCGAGGCTATTGTGAATCAAGAGGTTCCACCATGCGTTGCCTTATTTATTCCTCTCCTCAGCTACACGTATCCCGCTAGACAAGCTTGATCCTAAACATCACCGCACACAAGCAAGAGCTTCGCGACCAAAAGGGGTCGTTGCGCCCGATTGACATTGGCTTTACTTTAGTTCGTTTCGCGAAAATTACGCGCTTCTCGTCGCAATCGTCGACGAAGTGTCTCAAGGGCTGGCTTTTGGGCACCAATTTGGGGTCGGCATCCACGGCGGGGTTGAGATCATACAAGTCATAGTTCATGTCGCGTTTGACGTCTCACCGAACTGGGCGGATATGCAAAGCCACACATCCAACGCGTTAAACGAATTCCTGCGGCGTTGCTTGTTTCAGGAATTAGCATTAAGTCCCACGCGCTTCGGCCGTTGCTCCTCGCCGCTACCATGTGTTGTGGGCGTCCATCTAGCTTATACGTTGACGACTCCTCTAACTAATGCTTTTGGTCCGGCTGCGCATATTCCGAGTACCCGTGGCATCCGCCAAGGTTGCGCCCTCAGGCTATGCTCTTCGCAATAGTTGCCTATGTGGTACACAAAAAGTTGGTTGCAGTTGCCCCGAACGAATCCATTGTTTGCAATATTCTTATGACGGCCACTTCTTGGAACCTCCTTCGTCTCCCGTGGCTATTGGCGGGGATATGGCGGCGGCATATGCTAGCGTCGGCCTCGTGGTGAGCATCCGCAAAAACTGTTTGTATATCCCTATGGGTGTCGGTGATGTTTTTGACAAGTTACCCAACGGCCACATCATGCGGGGAGTACATGTCTACATAGAAGGAACGAAAGTGTAGGGGGGCAGTGGGTACATCTACCTTTGCTCGAGATGTGTTCGAAACATCCATAAGCTAGTGAGAGGCATATGGCGAACATGTAGCGGGTTTGGCAGCTCACCGGTGCTCTCATATTGCGCTCCGTATCCATCAACATTGCAACCGCCGCTTCGAACACTTTGCCCATGTGGTCCCTCGTGGTCTTGGCAGGGGCATGGCTACGGTGACACTGTCACGACCTTCCTCGAGCGCGCTGACAATGCCACCCTCGACGTGGCGGCTGAGATATTAGGCCTTCTCACAGCTAGTCTATCCCGCGACACTCGTTCCGAGGCATTTGCTCCCATACGTTTTGGGGGTATGGGGTTGTGAGACAAGGTTGCCTTGGTGGATGCGGCCAACGTCGGAGCGTCCGGCTTGGCAGTTGGCTCAGCTATCCCTTTTTTACAACGCAAGACGCTTGCGTGCGCCCGGATGCCCACGTCGACGTTCCAATGGAGCCAACCATGCACGAACGGGTAGTGACTGCTATGAACACAGCGGTGTCTCATCAGCTTAGTGCACCGGACGGAGACAGCGGCGATAATAAATCCATGCGGTCATTAGAACACGCTTCGGCGTGGGCGCGCTTGGATGCCGCGTGTGGTTCTCGCGCTGTCGCCGAGTCCAGACCCCCCATAGCCAGCCTTAGCGAGTCTTCCCCCGAAACGTCCGACGGTGGCTCGTGCAGATTGCGTCAACGAACCCCATCAAACAGCGAGCATATCACTTGGCATCTCTATGGCCTTCACTTGCTGGTATCCCTTTCCGCGTTTTCCGCGAATATCTTTCCAAAGTTGCAAGACGACGTCAACGAGTGCGTAAACTTGCTCCGCTTTGCCAACCTCGTTCCCGCGTTTTCTCACCGCACTCGGCCGGAATCTAGGCGTTTTGCATCTTGTCTCAGCCACGGCGCCCTTGTCTTTTGGCTTTGGACCCGCCTACATCGGGCCGCCCGTACGAGCTCCATGACAAGTTCCATAAGCACTGCGACGCCGCATTCCGCGTGGCGGTTTGTCGTGTCTATCTTCGGACTACCACCATCCCGCACCCCCCCACTCTTCCACCCCCCCCCCCCCCCATTGCTTGTGCTTCTTACCATCTCTCGGTTCAAGCTCGACGGGGTGCACTCGAGCCGGCGGGTATTGACATGTCGGATGACGCGTGGGCCACTGCATTTGCCGATCATTTGGCTCGATGCGGCTGAGATGCCTTGGTCCTGACCGCGCACTCTTGGCTAGTGACGGCCCTTGCGGAAGTCATCTCCGAGATTCGCGGCGCATTCGGGGTCGGCGTCGATATTCTCACGGACCCCAAAATGTTTGTTCAACCCCCGAACGGCAACGATGGCCTCTACGAATGTAGGTGTCTTACACTACCACAACATCCGATACTCGAAACCTGATCTTGATCCCGTGGTTTTCAGTTTGTTCGGCGTTTCTAGCCCCCCGTCCCCCGTAGCCGCTATGCGCCGTGCCGAGAAGACCAAGTTCGACAAGTAAGAACTACTCGGAGGCGGTATGGAGACGCCCCATCATGCACTGAATTCCCGTTGCGGCCACGGAATGTGGTGATGTCGGCCGCCACGCCACGGTTTTTTGGGCAAAGTTGGCCAAGCAAACAACCGCCACGGATGCATGTGGGCAAGTTGTTGGCCTCCCTTTAGCCTAGAAATACTTATTTCGCCATCCATGTCGCTCACGCGGACAACGTCTTGCGCGGAATGCCCGCCGCCGCGGACGGTGTGGAGGCCGCTAATTCCTCAACTGAGATGCAATCTCTTGCCACGGCGTTTTTTCTCAAGCGTCATGGGCCACAAGCGTCTCCGCGTTTCCTCGCGCGCGGCGCGCGATAGAAGCGCCACTTGTCGCCTTCACCTATTGTTTTTTCAACGTCACGTGGGAGTACCTCGTGTTCTCATGTGTTTTCTCTACTAGGCTTGTGCACAAGGTAGTGCTCCCTTTGGCATATCTTGAATTCCGTGACCCTCTTGTTACCCTTGCCCTCTTGCCCCCCCCCCCCCCCCCCCCCCCCCCCCCCCCCCTCCCCCCCCCTTTTTCCTGTCCTCGTGCTCATTAAATTGTGCTGATGCTATGGCATGCCTTCATCCTGTTCCCCCGTGCTTAGGCCTGCTGGGTTTTTTCCCTCTTTTCCCGTTTTGCTGGGTGGTTATTTCCTATTCTTTTTTCTGTTAAGGAAATGTTTATATCAGAATATCGTGCTTTTGTAATTCACATTTCCTCGCATGTTAATCCTTCTATATAAGTAAATTGGCGACAGCCTAGTGCTACGGGTGCCGTACTTTGGTACTAGCTATGATGACAGGATAGGCCATGGAGTGCCTATTGGGCAATAAGAAGGGTTTGGGAGGGGGCCGCCCGCTGCTGTAATTCTATGTCGCGATCATGTATAAAATAATGCGGACCGCTTTGGAAGGCGACACAGCACAATAGCACGGCGGCCTGAAAGTAACAGCACATTAAACGTGCAAGTACACTGAACACCATGCCGTCAATGTCGTTAGGTAAGCGGCTGAAGGCGTCCAAGGCCGAGAAATGGGACGTGTCTGTTCATGTGGTGGGAGTGGAGGGGTTGCCGGAGTGGGTGGGGGTCGCTGCGGTGCAGCTCCGGCGTGCCTCGACGGGCAGCAGCAAGCGCAGCAGCCGGAGGCAGCAGCAATCCACTCCGGACGCTGAGGCGACCGGCCGGAAGGCGGCTTGGGGTGTTACTCTTGGCCAGGAAGTCACAATATACAAGCGGTCCGATGGCCAGCCGCTACCAAAGCACTACGAGCTGGTGGTGCGGGGGTGGAGCCAAGTGCAGGGTGGCGGTGGTGAGAATAAACCGCGGAAAGTGGGAACTGCGCTAGTTGACCTCTCGACTTTCTCTCTCGACCCTCCCCCTTCCCACGCCGGACAACCCTTCGTACTACCGCTTCGACCTGAGGGGCTCATCAAGGTATCCCCGTCACCTTTTATTTGTGCATTGATACCGGCGGGTTCACGCGAGTACGACAAGGGCGACTCCACCTTTTCGCCAATGTAGCCGTCACCTTTTTATCGCGCTCGTCGCGACGCTTCGCTTCACTGGCGTAATTCTAAATTGCTGCTCCTATGCGTGTCCCAAAGGTATCAATTAGCGCGCAGAGCATGGCCAATATGTCGTGCT
>JAPMLY010001574.1:0-25000 GCA_026401115.1 Tetraselmis chui
CAATGGGATAATTGTTTTTGATCATCTAATATGAATAGCTCAGTTTTTGATGTGAAATCTCCGTGGTGGGCATGATAATGGACTATACTTCGTACGTTGTACTCTGGGGGAGTCTTGGCCTTACTACCATATAGTAGTGGATGTACTGCGGAGGCTTGTTGCTCGGGCAGTACGGGGGTAATGAAAGTGAAATGGAATTGTCTACAACAATACCGGGTGAAACCGGGTGGTGTCTCTAGGCCCTCCTAGCCGTGCCATACTATAACTCAAAGGCTCGGGCTAGACCGTGAACCACTAATCCCAACCTCTCCAATGGCAACACCCGTACCGTAAAAAATATACACGTAAACAAGTATTGTCTGCATACAAGTATGAAATTTATAAGTAGCTATTCTCCACGATACGCGGCATGCTCCAGCCGCGGCGGGGGCGCTAATCAACCAAGCATGTTTTTGTCGAATCGGGGGTACATACATGAGATACATCCCCATCATTGATTACCAACTATTAGGCGCAGTACTTGGTTGCCGCGTTCGACTCCGGACACGGGGGTGTAAGTTCGATTCCCGGTGATGGCGCATTTTCGTGTATCCCTTCGACATGCTAGTATGGGCCCTCCGCGTGTGACGCTAGTTTATAGGGCTTGACCGGATGAATCGATCGGATGGTGTCCATTAGGGGGAGTGCTGTGAGATCCCCGTGGTGGGCATGGTAATGGACACATCCGTACGTTGTACTCATGGGGAGTTTTGGCTCTGCTACCCAGCCACTAGTGGATATACTACGGGAGCCCGATGCTCGGGTATTACGGGGGTACGTACACGATATATATCCCCGGCGGATACCGACTTTTAGGCGCGGTACTTGGTCAAGGTGTACGAATCCGGACACGGAGGTGCGAGTTCGATTCCCGGCGAGGACGTTTCCGTGTAACCCTTCGACAGTTCTTTCACGCAAATCGAAGTAACATCAGTGGAGAACAAGAGATTCCTCATATTGTTTTCAAGGAGTCTACCGGTTACACGGAATGCCGAGAAATATGAATAGCGATTGCGATCATGAGTACGCCAATGGCTTTTAGCTATGTGAAAACGCTAAGGCACTCAATTGAACATGTCGTCTAGTCGATAACCATAGACGGACATGGTAACATGGCGGATCAACGCGACTTCTCTAGCAAGTGTTGCGTTTTTTATAATGTTGTGATAAAAGCGATGAGACAGAGTCGTTACCTCACGTCGAGGTCGTCAACAATTCCATTCGAGCACTCGGTATTGAGCAAACATCCGTTGATGGAAATTTTGGCTTCAACCTCGATGAGCTTTTAGACATGCTGCACACCATGCGACCTTAGATTGCTGTTTCGCGAGTCACAAGTGAGAGATTACAACTACATTTACGTGAAGCGCTTTGTACGTTCGGTGTTGTCCTTGCACAAAGACTATCTACAAGGTAGTTGGCGCCCGCCGGCGGCGCAGCGGCGGCGGCCCCGAAGGGGGGTGCGCTCGTATGTCCGTCGGCATCCCCTCAACTCCCCGTGGTGGGCGCTTGAAACCCAGAAGCCGTGCAACATTTTTCACGGCAGGGGCATAAGATGACCGACACTGCGATCCGCGCGATTCGCATTTGTCGGGAAAGCCATGTTCGGAGGGCTTTTTATGAAATATTTTTCTGTACGCTACCGGTGCCAAGATCCCGCTTGGTCCGTCCGATATGTTTTTATACACAAAACACTGCTAACAATACCGTCACATTTAGAGGGGTGGGGGCTGTATTTTCAGGAGTGTGTTTTGGCGAGGGGAGGTACGGACGAATAAGCGGTGGGACGCGGGTGTTGGAGCTGGCGGCGGAAGCCGGGAAGCCGCGCTAGGGTATGGGGCTCGCTCGAAGTCAACCTGTCTAATGAGCCGGCCGAAAGGAGGAAGCATGACTCCAACAACGAGGAGGACTGTCGCGACGGGAGGAGCGGCGGGGTCTCAGGGTTTAAGGGTTTTTAAGGGTTTTTACCGCAGGATCAGCCGCCGCCGGAAAACCCGGTGCGGAGGGTTTGAATGATTTCCGCAACCCCGCACCCTTTTTGCATCCGGCCGTTGCGACCGCGCACTACTTCCCCGCTGCCCACTCTCGCTTAGCACACCTATTCATAGTATACAGTGTGAGCCCCGGTAAGGGCGGAGGCTCGCACTCGAAACAAGGTTGCTCGATGGACGCGCAAACGGTGGGTGGAAGGTACGATCTCTGACTGATTTTCTAGATAAGCACCCGGGTACCAGCACAGAAAAAGCCGGGAAAATGGCCGGGAAAACTTTTCAGCGCGTCGGCAAGAGCGCTAGCTTTTTTTCTCTATGGCTGTGTCGTTCCCCCACCTTGCCCTCGAGGTGACGAGGGACCTCGACTAGGAAGAAAGTCGCGACGGGAGGGGCGGCAACTACCTTGGGGCAATGCTTACGGGATGCGACGGCGGGATCTACGAGCGACCGCGTGAGGAGGGTGTTTTTCGCTAGCCTTTTCCCTCCTTTCTCCGGTAAGACCGAAGTCATGCGGGAGCTAGATGAGGCTAGCCCGTTCATCCTCTCGAACGCCGATCGGCCTTGGCCGGTCGGCAAGCCGGTTCGGTGAGAGCGGGCCGTGCATCGTGAAGGTCGAGCGGCAACTTTTATTTTCCATTCATGACAACTGGATTTATTTTTAGATCTGTTTTTTTGATACCAAAATAATTCTGTTGTTCTTGAATAGGCGGGGCGGGACTGTGGCAATTACTGCGGTTGCTTATAGTTTTTAAATCCCCAAGGAACGTCGGCATACATTGCAGATAGGCGTCTCGATAGGTGTACATGGTCGAAAAGTACCCGGCCCAATCGTTCTCATACTTGGTGTCCTAGATGTCGGAGTATTGATGGCCGTTACACATCATTCGGTCATGCCTCTTGATATTCTTATAGTACAATTTCAATTTCAATTACAAGTTAGCTCGTCGCCTTCGGCAGCGCCGCAAATCGCTCGAAGACACTGAGCTGAAAAGTACTTTGACATGACAATCGAATAGGAAGCTACGTGATCGATAGGTAGGATCGTTTATTGCCGAGCAGCAGATTGGCAAATACATTAAGACATTGGAACTACACTCTATTTTACCATGATACGACATCCAGCGTTTCGCCGGATGTGGATAATCTGCGACCATGCTCTACAGCTCCGCTACGACTATTTGTGTATGTCTTGGCTCCTAGAGATTATGATTAGAAATGCGACGTCTCTCTTATTTTTGCTGTGTTCATCGCTATTGACATGCCGATCGAGGGAAATGTTTATTGTTTATGACGAACTTCGATGAGGGCATTCCACCATCTTGGCATCGACAAAACGAGGTACATATCTCACGAAAACGTCACATGATATTTGCAACCGCGTGAGTGGCACAAACTCGCCAAGACACCGGCGGACACGAACTTGAACGAATGAACGCGACTACCGAGAGCGCATTCATGCGTCCGAGTGAAGCTTCGACATTTTAGGAGGGTAAGACCAATGTCAGCTTCCTATCCATCTAGAAGGGAGGGTACGATTGTGACGAGTATTGACATGTGATAGTAAGTTACTTGATATTGTACATGTGCACGGTACTTAAGGAATGTACTTTCCACGGAAGTAGTTTTGTTGGTAGTTCCTTTATTAGTTACAAAAGCATCCATTGTTAAGCTAATAGGGGAACGTTGTTTGGAGTATTGTATCCTCATTTTCTCTGTCTCGGTGAGCAATTTTCGCACGCCGCAAGCATGAAAGACGCCCCGCTCCCAGACCCCGCGAGGCCATCTTGTTACGCATAATGTGGTGCATATACGCACGACCGTTACGCTGAAGCCCTAGCCATATACGCGTGTGGAGCATACGATACCATTTGGGAGCTAGCTAGAGCTATGCAAGCCTAATGCAATGGAGGGGGGCGACATACTTGAATTTCGAAAAGCACTACAAACACGAGGGGGAGACACACTTCTTATTATCTTATCCATAATCTAGCCTTTATATATATGTATTATATTAAAACAAAGTGTGCTTCGTCTGTCTATTCATCGCCCGCTGCTACAATGGAATGTAAGTAAGTAAGTACATCAGTTCTCAGCTTTCTGCTCTGCTCCCTCCCGGTCGATGACCGCCGACGACATGTGGGTATACGTCCACATCATCAGGCGGTGAGGCGCATGGCGCAGTTAACACCCGACGACACCCAACACCAGAGCTCAATACCGGCTCTCGCGTGGCCTGAAAGGTATTCGCGATTACAGCGCGAGGCTTGGACGCCGGCTGCATATAGCCGCGGAACCGTTTGAGCTGAGGGCACTCGTCCAAAACTCGCGCCGCTGTTCGCTGTCGAGAGTCGTTCTCCGCGCGAGTGGGTGGGACGAAAGGGCTCCGTAGGGAAGGTTCAGGAGCAGAGCAGGAGGAAAACTACCAACACAGGGCAGCGCTTATTGATTTACGTGGCTGTCGTGTTAGAAAAGGCAGCGGCAGCGGTCGCGATCGGGGTTGGCGTCGCCGTCGCGTGACGTACAGAGTACGACAATGTCCGACAAATACAACCTGCTGAAGGTGGCGGAGGCAGGAGATGTTCAGGTGAGGGGCCGCCGCCGACGACGCCAGTCTTGAGCTGATGCACAGCCGAATAAAGTCGGCGAATGTTGTTAAGGATGGAGAGAAAGATAGGGGGGTGAATACGCTGAAGGTCGACTGCGGTTGTGCTAGCGACGGGTACTCATTTTTTCCCCCTTTTTTCGGCACTCGTCGGAAAAGGCGGTGGAGGTGTGCTGCAGCTCGCGGAACCGCGAGAAGCTGACGCGTCAGATGCGCGAGAAAAGCGTCGACGGGTGTACGCCGCTGCTGGCGGCTGCGCGGGAGGGGTATACGGAGATCGTGTCTATGCTGTTGGAAGCAGGCGCGGACTTGTCAGCGCGGAACAATGCGGGTGACACCGCCGCGCATATCGCCTCGTTCAGGTGTGTGCCGAGCGAACCCCCCCCCCCCCCCCCCCCCCCCCCCAAATTTATACACACTGTCATCAAGCATCTTCCTTAACAAGCGGTGCACGCTTGTCGACATTAGGTAATGCGGTCGATGCATACTGTGATCATATGAATGCACAAACTTGTTTAGGATGCAATGCTTGCTTTCTTGTTTTTTTTTCTTTAATCCTAAACCCACAGTACATTCCAAACAAGCAGGCAGACATTCACATTGCATGTGGTCATAGTGCATGATCACCCAATGTTTCCTCTTTCTGCATGGCTCCAGGGACCACGCTGATATCCTTCGTGCGCTCATTCGGAGGGGAATCGATTTGGAGCTGCGCGACAATCTGGGCAACACGCCATTACTCCTTGCAAGCGGAGCATGTAGCGTAAACACGGTAAGCACAGCCCCCTAGCCCACCCCTCCTTGTGTTCTAGCCCGTTATCGGTTCACACCCTTGCTGCCATCGTCCGCTGCTAATGTGTTGTGCTAAAGCCCCCCTGTCGCTGCCAAATTAAGTTTCTGATCAACATGTGCACTCAGTATACCCCCTTTGTCTTGCGTCGTGCCTCCTGCCACAGGTGCGTCTGCTGCTTCGGAATCAAGTCAATACCCATGCGGTAAACACTTATGGCAACTCTGCCCTTGAGCTGGCAACAAACGTAAACCCCCCCTTTCCATTATTTACCCATAGTGTGTGTGTGTGTGTGTGTGTGGCGGTGGTGGTGGTCGTGTGTGTGTGTGTGTGTGTGTGTGTGTGTGTGTGTGTGTGTGTCTTTATAGTGTGAAAATATGTGTCAATATGTGTGTGTGTCTGTATGTGTTCGGTTATGTGTTCATGCGTCTGTGTGTACATTTTACCGGACATATTTTTTGCCTTTGCCAATAACCCCTAAAAGCTCAATTTGTCAAACTCTGACTTCTTACCTATCAATGACACAATTTGACATTTAGGAGGTGGTAAAGGCGTTGCTTGCTGCGGATCGCGAGGGTGGGGCGGAGGCGAGCTCGGCTCTTCTCGACACTCTAGATCAGGTGCCTCCTGTCTCAGGCTTTGTGTCGCATGGTATCTTCGTCTCTTAGCATGTGCTTTTATGCCGAAGTGGTGTGAGATGGGGGTGGCGGTCGCGGGCGACAGGAGGACGAGCTTGCCAAGGAAGCAGAGATGTTGCAACGGAAGGCGGAAAAGGAGGAACAGTCGAGCAGAGCTGCGAGGATAGAGGCGGCGCGCGCGAGGTGAGGCGCAATAATTTACTTTTTGGACTTGACTGGGTTATCAGAGACACAGTTTAAAGTACTAGTTCTGTTGATTTTAGTTTCATCATACACCAAAGTGTGTGTGCATGTGTATGGGGGTGTGTATTTGGGTGTCGGAGGGTGTGTGTGTGTGTGTGAGTGTGTGTGTGTGTGTGTGTGTGTATGTGTGTGTTTGTATGTGTGCGTACGTGTGTGTCTTACTGTGTACATTGGTCAATGTGTGCATTTGTGCGTACCCTCGTGTGGGCGCGTGCGCGCGCGCGTGTGTGTGTGTGTGCGTGCGCGCGTATGCGTGCGTATGTGTATTACTGTCTGGCCATATGTGCACCGGTGTGCACATTTGCGTGCATGCGTGTGTGTGTGTGGGGGGGGGGGGGGGCTTGTGTGTGGGTGTGTGGGCGTGTGTGTGTGTGTGTGTGTGTGTGTGTGTGTGTGTGTGCTTGTGTGCTCATGTGTGTTTGCGTGTTCGTGTTACTGTGTATGACTGTCCATGTGTACATGTGTGTGCACATTTGCGTGCATGTGTGTGTATGTGTGTGTATGTGTTACAATGTATCTCTGTCCGTGTGTGCATGTGTTTACCATTGCGTGTGTGTGTGTGTGTGTGTGTGTGTGTTACAATGTATGACTGTCCATATGTACATGGGTGTGTATGTTTGCATGCATGCATGTGTATGCGTGTGTGTGTTTGTGTGTGTGTGTGTGTGTTTGCATGTGTTACTGTGCATATTGTCCATATGTGCATGGGTGTATGCATTTGCGTGGATGCGTGTGTGTGAGTGTGTGTATGCGTGTGTGTATGTGTGTGTTTGTGCATGTGCGCGTGTGTGTGTATGTGTGTGTCCTTGTGTGCGTGTATGTGCGTGTGTGTGTTACTGTGTACGTCTATAAATCTTTGCATGTGTATGTAAATTTGCGTGCTTGTTTGTGTGTGTGTATGTGTGTGTATGTGCATGTGTGTGTACCATTGCGTGTGTGTATGTGTGTGTCCTTGTGTGCGTGTATGTGCGTGTGTGTGTTACGGTGTATGTCTGTCCATCTGTGCATGTGTATGTAAATGTGCGTGCTTTTGTGTGTGTGTGTGTGTCTGTGTGTGTGTGTGTGTTCCTATATGTGCTTGTGCGTCTTATTGTGTATCTCTATCCTGTGTGTGCATGTGTGTGTACCATTGCGTGTGTGTGTGCGTGTGTGTTTGCATGTGTGCGCTTATGTCTGGAACCATTTATGATCATATTTGTGTATTATTGTAATCGAATGGCAATATGGGAAGATGGGATGCCGAGGATGAGGAGGAGGATCGAATCGATGAGGAGCGTCGTCGTGCGAAAGAGGCGGAAGAGATGAGGATACGACAGGAGCAGGAGGAGAAGGAGCGGCAGGAGGAGGAGGAGAGGTTGCGGGTGGAGGAGGAGGCGCGGCAGGTTGGGACTGACGGGCTCCCTTTCCATTCGCACGTCAGATGGCGCTATATTTGGACAATGTGTTGCTGGGTGGTTTTTATTTACCGAGTGATTGTCGTTTATTCTGATTTTTTTTTTCTTTACTCAATCACTGTCTGCGATCGTGTGCCCCCTCCCACCCACTTCCGCCTCACAGGCGGCCATCGCAGCCAAGAAATCTAAAAGAGCGGCAGCCAAGGCTGCAAAGAATAAATAGATCGGTCATCATCGCCGTGAACTAGAAAACATGTGTGATGCGCATCAGCCACGCATTTAATACAGTACTCTCTTCCCAGAAAGTCCGTTACTAGCGCCATGCATTTAATTACCCGCCACGCACTTCCGCGATGGCCATGCGGCTTGATTGGGGGGTAAAATGCTGATTTTTCAACAACACACCACGGCGCGTTATTCACTGACGTGGGCGCCTTTATGAGCGGCATGCCCCTATCATTGGGGGCACACACGTTGGACTTGCGGCCTACACTTTGCAGGCCGAAATTCGTGCATGTGCAGGTTATACACGCCTCTATACGTGGCTCGGTACACGTTGTGTCGCGACAAACCGGGAGACTACTCGACACTGGGTTCTCATCATGTTTGCACAATTGCACTAGCACTCGCCGAGTGTGTTACGCCCGGCCGTCCACAGAGCGGTGACACCGAGAAAGGCATGTCGTGTGCACTAGGTTGTCTTGCCACGTTGCCGGAAATAAAATCAAGGAGCACGGACTAGAGACCTATTGGGCTTGAGGGGCGGTTGACTTGGAGTGTAAGCACCCTAGCGCGCGGATCGTTGGCCTTTGAAGCTCGAGCATCGCCGGGCGTGAAAAATGGCGGGGAGCATTCAAAGTGCCCTACCACGGGCCTTTATTTGGCATGCGGCAAATGGCACGGCACCATATCATCATGGGGCATGAAATGGGCAACGCCGTGAATAGAAGAAATATAGAGCAACGACCAACCAACAGAAAAGGCAGGTCGGCCAAATGAATGTTGGTTGATCGCTCAAAATTTCGACATTGTAAGAACCGCTATATTCAGCTCATAATATGGGCAAAAAATAGAAATTAGAAGCCATGCATCTTGTGTAACATTCGTAGTTCGGAGCAATTTTTTTGCAAGAATATATTGGGAATGCAAAAACATAATTTTCGGAGGTTTCATGAAATTATGATTACTTAGCACCACTTATGGCATGCCACGGAATGAAACCAGCACAAGGATAATTACAAACCACTTAAGCTTTCCTCTTCCGTTTCCTTTTCCTCCTTTTTCATACGCCTTTTCAGAGCCTCTTCCTCCGCCATCTAATCAGCCCATAGCTTCTCCTTCAATGCGTCCTCTTGCTCTTGCCTCGTCCACACCCTTTGTCGTTCCATCTTGGTTGAGGACTCCTAAATAGATATGCGGCCCAAGGCTCTACGATATTGGCGAGCGTTCTTCTCCACCATCATCAAGTGCATATCCCCGCACTCATGAGTTATCCCTCTGCATGCCGTGGCGACACTACGGTCAGGGGTATCGAAATGCATTTCAGAAATAATTGATCCACTTGCGATGGCTAAACAAGAGATAGGGGAGATTGGGAGCTTGCACAGATGGCGCCACTCATCCCGCAAGTCAAGTCGATCACAACCCCCTCACCGGGGGCCGCATAGTCCAAAATACGGCGCGCGACACTGGATGACCAGATTTTGGTACGCATTCAAGATGTCACCCTCGAATATGAAGGGCTTCGCCACCGGTGGGGATTGAAATGATGTGAGGTAGCGCTCGGGATCAGCGGGACATGGCATAACAAACCTTTCCACGTCGCCCTCCCTGAGCCTCGATGCCTGATTTTTCCTGATCCCACATGGACAGTTTACCCTCGTGCGTGACCATGAGCGTCCACAAACTGTTATTATTTTCAGCTGGCTACCTCTCAGCACTTTCTCGCAAAGCAAAAAAAAACAGATACTCGAATTTGCAGAATGGAATATAGAAAGTACAGGGTACTTGTCGGACTCTAGCAGGTTTAGTTATCATTACCTCAAGCACGCGTGTGTCCGGTGAAGAAACGTCATCTCAGTCGACTAGAAGATTGGATATTCCAGTTACGGAATAGAAATCCTATAATGATACCAACATCACATGGTGTTTTATGAAAAAAATCTATATGCCGTGCGGTATACAGCAAAGGTATTGACCTCCGCTTACCTTTGAGGTCGTCGTGACTTGGGCTGCCGACACGGGATTGGGATGTACGGCATCCGGTATGGGCTCGTTATCACCTCCCGCCTAAAGCATAAAAACATATGCTGAATATGAGAAATGTAAAAGGTGGTACGACAGAAATTGAAACCATAGGGCGTGCGGATTTAAACACAGTTATTGAGCTCTTACATTTAGAAAAATGACTTTAGCTGTCGACTCGGGTTGGGGATGTGCGCATTCCGCCTCAGGTTCTGAATCAGTCGAGACTTCGGTTGTCGTCTCGGGATGGGGGTGTGCGCATTCCGCCACGGGTTCTTGATTAGCTACAAACTGAAGCACATAAACATATATTGAAAAACAACAAAAAGAACGCGGTAAGAAAGAAACTGAAAAAAAAACTGAAACCATATGGCGTGAGGACTCGAGCAAAGGCATTGAGGTCGTGACTCGGTGACTTGGGTTGCCGACACCGGATTGGAATGCACGGTGTCTGCAGTGGGCTCTTCATTAGCGCCCGCCTTAAGCACATAAACATATATTGAACATGATGCAGCCTCTGGGTAACCGCCTTATCACCATGGAAAATTTTCACGGGGAGCGCCTTTGCGATGGAGTTCTACTCCCGCAAGACTCCTTGCGTCACATCGAGATTTGCCAACGTTGTCAAGCATTTGAGGTGGAGCCCATCGCCCTAGTAAATAAGAGTGCACCAGAACTTCTCGCCTTGAGGAAAAGATATTATGAAAGGCTCGAAGCGCTTCAAGGGAGCAAGCGCATTCGGAGAGGTGTTGCAACATGACGGTTCGAGCGAAGTTGTGATCTAGCAGGTTGACCAAACTAGACTGTGTTTAACTGAAATAATCGCAGTATTTAAATGAAAATAATATATACACGCTTTTGCATAGCGTTGTGTTGCGGTCCAATGCAGCTTGCCAATTTATGTTGCAATTTTCTGTTTACTTCAGAAAAACACAATTCCTCCTCCCCACCCCCTAGAAATTGTGTTTTTGAAAATGTAATTTCTTTAAAAAACGTCCAATAACAGTCCGTAATATGATGGTTTCGCGATGTGGGTCACTAAATCATTCGGGAGGGTGCCAAACTTTATGGTTGTGACCGAACCACATTTTTTCGTGGTTGGATCTTGAGCGTTGATTATTGACCGTATTGGCGGAGCGGGTGTGCGGGTACCACATGTTTAGGGGTTGCTAGACCCGCGCGAATGTGGCAGATTTTGAAACCCTGAAAACTTTTAATGGCTGTACGAGGGCTTGGATGACATCGGACGGCGGATTTGACGCAAAAACCGGCCGGTAGGCGTAGGTTGTGTCGATAATCAATTCGTTAACCTTGGTGATGTTATCGTCGGCTAATTCGTTATCTGTAAGAATCTGTGTACACGTCATTTTTTGTGTCGTGTCATATCCCGAAAAAAACAATGACCGCGACACATCCACAAGGCGTGGAAGGGGAACGTCATTTACGACTACGACAAGGTCATAGTTCTCGATACCATTTCCGAGAACTTATGTCAACTTTGGGGAAGGGCTTCCATGTGCAATTTATTTTGCTCGAATGGGACACCGTACGGCAAAGTTGGGCTTTTTAATCCTCTCATGTTGTGGTTCTCCCGGCCCCAATCCCACCACGTCAAGCATCTTAACGGCACATGTCATCACACCCATGTCTTCCCATGCTTGCGGACAACATGCTGGGATCATTAAAAGCGCATGGTGTGCGGCCGATTTCGGGAGTATTCACGAGCCAAAGTGTGAGAAATCCGAATTCCGGGGCGCCCCAAATTCATGGTCTGCCCCAAATTCGGGGTTGGGAGGAAACCCTAATACGTCATATCGTAGCCGTGACGGGTCCCACTTGTGCCGTGCTTCTCCCTTTACTTCACCGTAAACACAAGTTTCGTTCCGCCTTTTCAACGATCTAAAGTTCAGTTAAACCCTATAAGCCCTACATGATAAACACCCGCCCTACGCGAAAGGCCTTATTTCACAAGTAACGGACTTCATGGGAAGCAGAGTGTATTTGTGCCAACAAAATAAGAACGAGAGTTTTGCTTCCCATTTGTGCGTGCCGAAATGTGTGCCATTAACTGAACAACTGTATTATGGCACGAATACACCACAACGAATGTATGCCACATTTTCTAGGCTTCTGGTGCAAAGGAAGCCACCACAACGAAAACATGTATATATTAATAGTCCTTGATAATGTGTTAAATGCATTATATTGTCCTTAGTCAATGTTCTTCAAGCCATTTCTTGTGGTGAAAGAGAAGTTAAAGTTCATGGCCAATGTAAGCAATTTGATTTAATTTACTTCCCTATTTCTACGCCTCGCTCTTTCCTTTGGTATCAAGTGTAGCTACGATCATTCAGTACTGCTCAGTTGCATATGTGAATTATGACAGTATGCGTACTTGATGGGCGAACAGCATAGCTCATACCGTTCCACATATTCTCTCGAATAGCGCCTTCATTTCATGCAATCCGCACATGCACACAATGTGCTTATTACAATACAATCCATATTCGTGTTTGAGTATAAGCATGGATAATTACGCATGTAGACAAAACGAAAGCGGAAAAAGTTAGGAGAGAAAGACATATATTTTTCCACAGATTCACCAATTGAATATAAATTTGCCTCTAGATGTACTAGGTTCTTTTTATTCTATAAAGTATGTTAGTTCACGAACATAAAAACCATCAGGCAAAAAAAATCGGTTCAATATTTGTTACCGACATTGCATCTTTTTTAACGTATTGTTTTTTATTGAAATTGAAATTGAAATTGAAATTGTTTACAACATGTACCGTATGCGCCGGTTTTTGAAAAAGCCGGATGCGTCGGCTGCTGTCTCTGGGCCCTCCCAACTATGCCCTACAGGGAACTTACAAGTCAGGGCTAGACCGTGAACCACCTATTTCCAACCTCTCCAAGTGTGGTCGGGGGTTTTACTCCCCCCCGGGGAGGGTTTTTTTTTATTAGTTATTTTTCGAAGAGACCACACTCCATCCTCCACCATCACCGTGAAGAAATGACACTTATTACGTAAGTACTTCCTCAATATTAGGATCACGTACGTAAGAATGACTGCCTTAGCTACCCTCAACACACGCGAGGTGGGGGCTTGAGATTCTCTTATCACGCTTCGTGCCGGACGATATCGCCCGACGTGATGGCGTGAGTTCCCGCTGCGGTAGACCCGTGGTGGGATCCCTAGATACCCGCCGCCACAGCCGTCTTGAATTCCTAATTTCGAAAGGCAAAAATCAATGCGGTATCTTCCGTCACATATGCACTAATAGTCTACACCACATAATAATAACTCATTATTACGCATTTGCCGCCACTTAGCACATCACATTGTTAGAAATTACATGGCACCTAGCAAATGCGTTATTGGTTCGCGTGAGTGATCAAACAAGCCATCCGGGTTTAAAAGAACATCCACCCATTTACATGCCCACCTAACGGCGACGTGAATCGCTTGCTGCTCCTCTCCAACAATTACAATTTCCATGCTCATGTCCGACAAGGGACCACCCCGCGTGCCTCCGGTCCCCCTAGTGAGTGAATATTACCACTCGATCAAGGAATAAGAGATGCCAATCTCAAATATCATCGGCAACTAAATGTTTTGCACCTTACTAGGACAGCAACAATATGTTTTCCTATCTCTTCAATTCAGCGCCAATATTCCTAGGAAACCCGGAAATATTCTTCGTTGTCAACACCATATAAAAGTCCACCCATCGAGTGATAATCCCCCCCAAAGCAAAATCCGGAGGTATGTTATACACTCCTCTAATATACAAACATTATGAATAATATGAAAATATCTTACATCAATTACCAGGTTTGAGTTGGCTGATATTTAAGGCTAATACTCGATGACTTGTGTCATAGCAGACGGCGTAACGGCGCCCGCCGGCGGCGCCACGACATGTAACGGCGGCGGCCCCGGTGAGGGTGCGTTCGATAGCATGTCAAAACTCACCCCCACCTCCACGTGGTGGGTGCTAGTAACCCTATAGCCTTGCCCGGCCATGCACTGTAGGGGGCTAGGCGAGTTGAGCCGAAAACTGTGATCAGCGTGATTAGCATCTCTCAAGAAAGTCATGTTAGTACATAGGGCTTCAAAAGATAAAAAAACTTAATAACCAACAGTTTCAAGAACAGATACCCCTCGAATATTCTGCAAGGCTAGGGATCAATATTATGATCCGGGCAATAATGTCAATGCATTTCGTGGAGATTTTGGAGATCCCGTATGCGAAATCTCTTGCAAAACATCGACGATACCATTGATCCCTAGTCTATTGTCTTGCCCATGGGGTGGGGCATGTGTCTCAAGAGATGTTTGGCGGCGAGAAGAGTACGGGCGGATTTGTAGCGGAAGGCGGTTGTTGGAGTTGTCAGTGGACATTCGTGAAGGAGCGCTTAGGCGCACACAACACTCGTTGGACTGCGACTAGCCATCTGGATGTTAGACCTCCCCAAGGGCCGATTGAGCCACGACGCGAAGCATGCCGGCGGAGAGTCGAAGCCGGAGGAGCGGCACGGTCTAGCGGCGGCAGTCCTCATGATCCGCCGCCGCCGGAATTTTTTGGTACGGAGGGTTTGGGTTATAACATCCGCACCCAACGTCTTTCGAGGAAAGGCAACTCGATCCATGTGCTCGACAAACCCCTCCTTTAGTCGGTACCCAACAATTCAACATGACTGCCATATGCTATGTGCTCGGGATTATATTTGTCGGAATCAGGAGCGGATAGTTACATGTAGGTCCTACTAGACCCACAAGGGGACCGGTTGTGGTGACTAGAGAAGTGAGAAGAGAGAGGTGGCGGCCGGCGAAGGCACCGGCAAGGCCGGCCGACCGCCACTAATAGGGAATAGAGTGCGGCTAATAGCATAACACTAAGTACTACGATGACAAATAGCTACCTTGTACATAAGCACTAGGCAACGGGATGCTAGTGCTAACACCCCCCCTCAAGGTAGCCGAGGTCTTGACGTCGTCCTAGCTTGCGTCGATGAAGGTGCCATCTTGATCGAAGGTGTAGTGCTTGTAGCGTGTGTCTCAAGCCGGGTAGGTGTAGCGACATGCGCTCACAAGAACGTGCCGCTACCGGCGAGTTGCCGATATGAAGTTGTTCCAAATGTACTGTGTAATGTACTAGTCTAACATGTAGCGGGAAAACTGTCCACGGGCGAATTAGTCGACGCATGAAAGCGACCGGCGAGGAAGAGTTAAGCCAACATGGCTGTTAGGAGCGTGTAGACACGCAAAAGCATAGACGGGAGCTGCTCGTGTTGACTCCCCCCTTTTGCCGGGGAAAAGGCAAGCTCCCCGCTAAGTTTGGTGAGCGTTGCAATGTTGCCTCGGGAAAACATAATAACAATACTGATTAAAGTACGAACGGGCCGAATTTTCGCGGGTCGGTTGTAAACAACCAGATCCGGTCGAGAGCATCGGTAGGTTAAAGGCTAGGCGAGGCTAAAAGCTTGGTGGGGCAAGCGTGGCGCCGGGCGCTTCAAAACACGCTCTTCTCCTTTTTCCATGGGAGATGGTAAGACAGTCGCAGACAACCATTTCGAAGGCGAAGCGCGGTGTCGGTTGGACGATGAATTACTAGCGTGCCGCCGAACGCTTTACACACGCTCTACTCATTTTAACGTGGGAGTAGGTAGGACTAGCGTGGCGCCAAGCGCTTTACACATGCTCTTCTCTAGTGTAGCTTGGTGCAGGGCCCATAACATGTCGGAATCGGGAACGGATAGTTACACGTAGGTCGTGCCGGCCCCACAAGGGGGCCGGCTGTGGTGACTAGAGAAGTGAGAAGAGAGAGATGGCGTACGGCGAAGGCTCCGGCAAGGCCGGCCGACCTCCACTAATTGGAAATAGAGTGCCGCTAATAGCATAACATTGAGTAGTAGGAAGACAAATCGCTACCTTGTACATAAGTACTAGGCAACGGGATGCTAGTGCTAACAATCTTGAAAGCACGCCGCTCTTAAATGCGGCCCCTTTGGCAGCGTAGTATACCACCAGGGAGGGGTACGGCCGCTACGGACATGTATTGAAGACAAATTGCGGCTGGCCGGCGGGGACAAGAAAAAATCTGGCGCCATGCGGCAAGAGCGCCCGACGGAAACGGTTTCTAGCTAAGATCTCCCTCTCAAAAAATTAGTATCCTATACTATCACTATACACCGTAATAAATTGCAAAGTACTGGTACAATACTCTTGAACCGCAAAGCATGGATGAGTCGGGCGCTCGAATGAGTTTATGCCTCGATCGTCTTAGCTTCGAGCTTGGCTACCCCATAAGCGATGTTAGATGGCATAATTTGACTCCTATTTGCAAAATTCTTACATTGGTAAAGTATTGGGGTTTAACGGTTAGTTAACGTACCATGTTGAGGCCGCCGAAGGCAATGCGCGGAGACAAAGCGTCACAAGCGCAATAAATTTCCCGCGGCGGGCGCGCACTTGCTTTACCTCTAAAGCAGCTCCTCTAGCTGGTAGCAGCCACCTTCTGCCTTTGCGTTCGCCCAATCGGCTCGCGCAACCGACCCACCCTTCCCGGATCAAGCGCTTATTAGAAATAACACCTCTGTAGTATAGGTGTTTTAGTGCCTGTTTGTCCAAAATGTAAGTCAGTTATAATCTTTGACATAGTAGTCTGACTCCCATCGAAGTCGCTAAATTCATATCAATACTTCTTATACAGTAGAGTGGCGATACGTAAGGATTACAGTGTAGACATGACGGGCATGTTGTGCTAGGATTGTACTCATAGCTGTCCGACAATGATGGATAGGTTTATGGTCATATTGGTAATATAGAGGTTTGAATTACATGGCTTAAATACGAAGTAACCGGCGTTACCTCCGTTACAAGCGTTACCTCCGACGCTACATCTCTCTAACGGTTCAAGCGCCCACGCGCGCACGGACAGTAAAATGTCCGCACACTATATAACGTACTAGCAACGATTGTGTGTCCACCTTCTGCCTTTTGCGCAAGCTATCTCTCACGCAAACGGCATCGTGGCTCTCGCTAGCCACGCAAGGTGTTGATCACTTGAGTCTCCTGCACGACGCACGAAAACACACTCCTTGAGTTCCAATGGCAGACCGCCTAGTATTGCCTAGTGACCTCTACCCCGTTGCGCCCGGTGACGCGCCGGAACAGCAGCCATACCAGCTGCAATTGCTGAAACATATTGTAAAGCAGTTAGAAGCCCACGTCGAAACTCTATCCGTCGCAGCCGCGCCAACAAGACACACTACTTCAGCCATCCCCACAGCCGATTCCGACAACGCTGCGGGTGGACGACTCGAGCTCGACACTCTACCTGCTGATAGTAAAAACACCCCTCTAGAGTACATCGACCCTAGAGAGTGGTCAGATTTCGCGTCTCGTACGTTCGCGGACTGCCTACCCCCCTCTGGCACAACAGTCCCGTGCCTGTGGAACCCTCGACACGACGAGGCCGACAATTGTTTTACGGACAACGCGAGAATTTCCTCCCGCGACGAGTATCGACACCTGCTATGCTGTGGTGTCTTTACGGCCGCCGCTAACGCGGCACTCGAAACTGCTCTAGAAACGCTTCGCACGGTCACTTCTACCCCCGACGAAACAACCTACGCCTACTCCCTCGTCGAAGCAACGCTACGTACTAATCAAGCAGTGGCCTCAGCGGGGGAAGCGCGACTCACCTATATTAGGCGCTTCAAGGCCAAGAAGATTCTTACCGGAGAAGAACGCGTCGCGGAGCGTCTCGTCTACACAAGTTGCTTCGACACAATCGCCTCCGACCGTAAAGGGAACGTCGTCGACGGACTCCTGTCAGCCATGGAGGACAAACGACTCGAAGTCAGCATCACATCATCTGCAAAAGCGCAAGCAGCTGCCAAGTTCAAGGCCGACAAGCCTAGACCAGACAGACCGGATAGGCCGAACGACAAGCCGGACAAGCCGGACAAACCCAAGGCCAAGCCTAAGGACCGCCAGGGCGGCCGCCCCCTCCCCTCTACCGACAAGGCACACAAGAATACCGAGGCCAACAAGGAGGAATGACGGGGTGACCCGCCGCGCCGATACATGCACACCAGATTCAAGCTACATGCGTCATCGCGTGCGGCGAAACTTGCAAGCCTGGAAAGATATCGGCGCGAGCGGACAAGTCATACGGTGGATCCGGGAGGGCGTTACTATTCCCTTCCTAAACAACCGACTCCCACCCCCGTTCAACCAAGGCATCTCACTACTCGACGCTACCCCCGAGCAACTCACCTTTGTCGAGGCCGAGCTCGCGCGCTTCGTGGAGACGGGAGCATGGGAACGCACCACCTGCAACAAGTTCGTATCCAGACTCTTCTTAGTCGCCAAGCTCGGCACCAATCAGTGGCGATTTATCGTCGACCTGCGACACTTGAACAGCTGTTGCGTCAGAAAGCGACTACGGATGGAGTCTCTGCTAGGCGTACGCCATCTTACGCGAAAGGGCGACTACATGTTCTCCTTCGACCTCAAGGACGGGTTCTACGCGCTCGGCATCGTGCCATAGCAGGGCGACTTCCGAATAGTAAACGTTCGCGGCCAACTGTACGGACTAGCTGGCCTCCCGATGGGCTGGTCGCTCAGCCCTTACCACTTCTGCGCGTTTACGGACACATTCGTACGACACCTCCGACAACCAGACCTTGGTGGTTTTACGACACAGCATGGGAAACCTACACAACCCGCCAGGGACAGACCGAGCAAGCGCTTCCTACGACACACGCGGTGGCGCGGAGCAAAAATCTTACCTTACGTGGACGACTTCCTCCTCTTCGCCGCCACTTGTGCGCTCGCGCTGGCGCTCCGTCAGCGCGTCGACCGCCTCCTCGCCATTCTCGGCCTACTCCGCCACCCCTCCACGGTTTTTTGGGAGCCGACGCAATACGGCCACCACCTGGGCATCGACATCGACACAACTATAGGTCACTTCTTCGCCCCAGCGGAAAAGCTTCAGAAGCTCGCCAAACAAGCTCGACACCTACTGCAACGTGCAACAAGAAACAACAGATGGCTACCGGTCAAGGAACTCCAATCATTCGATGGTCAGTACCTTTTTCTTGCTATTCCGGCGGCAAGATTCTTCCTACGCGAACTTCACTCCGTACTTGGCGACAAATGGGGAGGCAGACTCACCCCGCAGCTTAGTCGCGATCTACAGTGGTGGACACAGGTACCCAGCCACGCCAACGGCAAGAACATACACCGCCTGGTCGAGTCAGCGTACATACACTGCGACAGTTCGGGATATGGTTGGGGGGCAGTACTGAACGGCAGACTCGAAGCGCACGGCTTCTGGGGAATAGAGGACGAAAAACAGCACATTACCTAGAAGGAACTGAAGGCCGTCCGTATGGCCGTCCTCAGCTTCTTGCCACACTTGGTTGGCCGCAACGTCCTCCTCCACGAAGACAACTAGGCGGTCTGCCACGTCTTGGCCGGCCTGACCTCCCGCTCCCCGGAGATGATGACCGAGTTACGCCGCCTATGGTACCTATTGGACACCAACAACATCCACATCAGGCCCAAGTACATCCGTTTTGCGGCAAACACGTGGGCAAAGCTCAGCCGCCACCTCGATAGCGACGACTGGCAACTCGACCCCTCTGTGTTCCACGAAATGGACACACAATTCGGCCCGCACACAATCGTTCGGTTTGCGTCGGCTCTCAACACGCTACTGCCCCGCTACAACGCGAGCTGGCTAGACCCATCGTGAGAAGCCGTGGACTCCCTTCACCTCGCCGATGCGGCTTGGAAAGAAGAAAACAACGGGTGCAACCCGCCATGGCCCCTGCTACCCGACCTCGCCCAGAAACTACAACAGAGCGGCGCAGCAACTACGGTGGTCGCCCCACGTTGGCAAGGAAAAGCGTGGCATCAAGGTCTTACCGAACTGGCTTGCCACGAGACGGTCCTGCCGGCCCGAGCTCACTTGTTCCGTCCCGGGCGGCGGCACGGACGCAGTACAGTCGGTAAGCCTCACTGGCCCGTCACTGTCTTCCGGATTCCCTCCCGGCTTGGTTGTACCTCCGCCGGGACGCTGTCAGTGCTAACCTGACCATGTTCAACACACGACACACCAGGCAAGCAGTCTAAGCGTACCCTACCCGAGCAGCAAAGGTCCGCTACAATGTGGAGGTGGCAGGCTGCAACAACCCATGGGCCGCCTCGATGCGCCCCTACATGCAACGCCTACTAGGCACTGACAGCCTTGGAGCTAAAACGCTCGACTTACTGACCGCCGGATGGGCAAAAAGCACGTCCGACACGTACAAAAGCGCGATAAAACCTTACTTCCAGTTTTGCGAGGAGCAAGGCCTACCGCCACTAGCCGCAACAGCCACTAACATGGCCCGCTACATCGCATGGATCGGGGAACGTGGCACCATTAAGGCTACTAGTCTACAACCTTACCTCTCAGCAGGGAACGTTTTTTCAAAGACCACGGCGCAGAACCAATCGCACAAGGCGATTTGGTAGCCAAAGTCCGGCGGGGTCTCGCAGCGTCCCAAGTTTCCCTCCAGCCCAGCCGCACACGCCTCTACCTCCCATCCCGGATTCTCGTCTCATCGCTACGCCTAGCCAAGGATCTCCGCACACAGCTGACAGACACGTGGACTCAAGCTCAAACGGACCGCATTCTGCTGTTCAGAGCGTGTCTAGCGACGGTGCTCCTGGCCGCATTTTTTTGTCGCGGTGGAGCGGGAGTTGAGTGCCGGTCTGGAGACTTGTTGTGTACTCCGACCGGCGGAATCATATTGTACCACGGAACGAGAAAAGGTAAACGGGGTACTTCCACGGAGCGAAAACTCCTCTGTGAACTACCGGCCTCGGCTCACCCGGACATCGCGGAACTACTACAATATTCCGACGCTGCCCGTACCACGTTCTCCGCCGGAAAGATACCGGACAGACGTTGGGCCATTAGTCTACGCGAACCTACGACAAACTGGACTACGGACACCCTGACAGCTTGGCTACAACGAGTACTTCGTGCATTACACGAGCAACCTCCGGAAGGTTTCGCGTGGACTTCGCACTCCCTACGAAAGGGTGCAGCTACTGCAGCGTACAATATCGGTACCCCAATGCAGAAGATCAGGTTCTTCGGCGGTTGGGCGCGAGAATCGGACGTAGTCCTCGACTACATCGACCCAACAGTGCTCCCGTGCCCGCGAGCTTGGCAACTCTTTGGGTGGATGACCCCTGGCGGTGCCCCACCCAACGTTACACGCCATTCGGCGACCGATGGCATAAGTGAGCCCCAACACAGCTTAAATGGTCATATTGGTAATATAGAGGTTTGAATTACATGGCTAAATTACGAAGTAACCGGCGTTACCTCCGTTACAAGCGTTACCTCCGACGCTAAATCTCCCTAACGGTTCAAGCGCCCACGCGCGCACGGACAGTAAAATGTCCGCACCCTATATAACACACCAGCAGCGATTGTGTGTCCACCTTCTGCCGTTTGCGAGAGCTATCGCTCACGCAAACCCACCCACCCGATTCCCTCTCACATTGCGTGTAGGGTGGCCCAAGGGCCACCAATACCAAATTATGTAAGTGATCCACATCTTTGGCATAAGTGAGCCCCAACACAGGTTAAACTCATCTACATGTATATTAGAAACATGCTTGCTCAGCCGTGCTAAGCCGTGCTCAGCTACCCGTACGTTCGCGCCATGCCATGCTGAGCTTCGCAACCCCGCGCTGACACTGAGCAGACGTAGTTCGCCAGCAGAACATGACGCCGCACAGACGCGTCACTGCCACTGACTGCCGCTTTTTCCTGCTTCAAGGCCGCTGAGCAACCCTGGGGCGTATTCGAAAGCGAGGTAATTCTCGCTATTGAATTATCTACCGCTGCATGTATTCATACGTATCATTCCAGACTCGCTGGCTCGGCTTTTCTCCGCGTCGCTGACGACCCGACCGCCTACTGTCGCACTTCCTCGCTAGCTACCAAATCAATCAAGTCAAAGAGGAGAAGTTACACGTCCAGCAATCCATCGCCACCGCTGCGACAAGCGCCCGCACTGGAGTCGGAGGTTGTATCGATATTTTCCGAGCCAAGGCAGTTTATCTGAAAGCGTTCTGTGGCCGTGCGACGACTTCACCGCCGTTAACCCTTGCTGTTATACCACGGCCGTACTTTCTATCCCACGTGACTGTCTCGCACAAAGATAGCAATAAGCAGTTTTTCTCTGGACCAGTCACGACAAATCTGAGCAGGTAACTTCTCTTTCCCCGGAGTCGTGAGAGAGAGTTTCAGCTGTCGGCCAACCTGCACAGCCTCGACAATTCGTGTGACTTGCCGCGGCTCAGCAACAACCTGAGCGACAATACTACTTCTGGCTTGACCAGAGTCGTGTCATTTTGTGTTCGACATCAGCCAGTACGAACTGCTCTACTATCACCTATCTACAGTCAAGCAGCTACGATTCCGAAGCTTTTGGCATCCGTTCGCGCAGCCAGCCTCTTCAGCGTCAGTGTTACATTGGCGGTGCTGCCACCTAGTACGACTGAAGCAGGGGGTTTTTTTTCGCCGACGCTCTTATTACTATCTCCTATATAGCGAGGCAGCTCGTCCATCAGTGAAGAACGGACTATATATTGCCGGTGGCGGGCGCCCATTATAATATCGAAGTTTTTTATTGTCTACGTCAGAATGTCGACTAGATGCCAGGCAAAGACCAAAAAGAAAGATGGGAGTCAATGTAAAAACAAAGCCAAGGAAAACGGGTACTGCCATGTGCACCAAAGCCAGGCTGTGGGGACAAATGAACCTACCACCCGCCCGCCGCCGACCGCCGACAGGGGCGGTGCATCGACGACTGTCGGCAACGGTAGTACTGGTCGTGCAGGGCCTACTACACCTAGGGACGCTTCTCGTCACCGTCTGCTGTCTCCGGTGACTCAGGGAAACAATGTCAACGCTGGCTCCACAAGTGCCAACCCTCGCGCTTCGCCTCCACGCGTCAGCGGCAGTCCCGTCCCTGAGGGTGGTTGGGTGGGGCGAACGGCTCCCGTACTCCTCCCGCCAACGCCGCCTCTCCGAATGGCCCAACTGATGCTCTCGGCGATGAGGTGTGGAAGAAACGCTGGGCGAAGGTTGATGACTTGAGGTCGGCTTGCAAAATGTTTCTGAGCCAGCACAACCTCCAGTCCCCACTACATCGTGAAACCGGAGGCGAGGGAGACGTCAAAGACATGGATATTTTCGTGCTGAAACGTCGAACCATCGCCAGCCTGGGAAAGGTCAGCCCCGAAAAGCTGCCAACAGATATCCGCTCTGACCTGCAACTTATGGCCTTCGTGACTCCTTTTAACAACCAGGACAAAGTTGGGATGCAGGCATTGGCCCAGGCTCTCCAACTGTGCTTCACGAGTAGCAGGACAACGAAAGGCGAGCTTTTGCGGCCTTGCGGGCAATCGTCGAGGCCGTCAGTGAACACGGGCACAACCTGCTGCATCAGCGCGTGCATATTTCGGAGGATGGCGAGAATTTTCGGCAGCGCCTCTTCTGCGGGGTGTGCCTGGCGGACGGTGCGGAACCTCGCGGCTTGGTGCACCTACTGTCAGCGGGCCGATTTGCGGCCACATTTAAGGAGTCCCTGGAACTGGCGGCGGGGGATACGATGATTCTGACGAGGGAGTCCCTCCCGCTGATGAAGAGCCGGCAGCAGTGGCTAGAAGGTCTCGGAAAAGCTCTGAAAGCCATCGACGAAACTGCTGGCGAAGAAACACGCAAGAGAGCTTTGAAGAATGCAAGGGAGGTTGTAAAGTCGGTGCTGAACCGAGTGCAATGGGAAATCGACGGGTGCTCCGACTACCCTGCTCTCTACGACGCTTTGGTGGATCACCACACAGGTGGGGAAACAAGGCATGCATACATGTCCCTGCAATACCTGTATATCTCAAGCCCTGCTGGTGTATTGACGAGGTCGGCGTCTTTTGTCGTTCACTCTTTCTGCCTATCCTATGTGGCGATTCCTATTAGTACACAGTATTTGCTTGCTATAAAATCCTTCATATATATCATCTTTGTTCCGGTCTCTCTAAATAAAGATGCCAGGGATCGTACGCGCTAGTGCTGGATGGAGCTGTGATTCTTCCCAAGTTAAGAACAGAAAACATTACTAAGAAAGATATAAGCTTCAGCAGCGGCCTGCCTGATCCTCAACCACCGCAATGCTTATGCACAGTCTACACTACAATACCCCAATAAGCAAGGCCGCCATGGTCCTCATCACTAGGAACACAGGGCATTATCACCACCAATAAGTCCAATAATTCGTGAGAGATGTCGTATCAGGGCAGGCAGTCATGCATGACAGATTTCATGTAGTCAACCACCCATCTATCTATGAATTCACCCATCCACCCTTCCATCCTCCCATCACCCTAATGGCCAATCACTCAGTCCATCCGTTTACCCAACCCGCTATCCAATCGAACTGTTCGCGACTCGTCAGTCTCTTCACCCATCTAGCGATTCAACATCACCTACCTTTTGATTATCAATTCATTCATTCGATGACACCTTTCATCCATCCGTACATATGTGTGTGACAGTGTGTGACATGCTCCGTATAACTGTGTGTGTGTGTGTGTGTGTGTGGGTGTGTGTGTGTGTGTGTGTGTGTGTGTGTGTGTGTGTGTGTGTGTGTGTGTGTGTGTGTGTGTGTGTGTGTGTGTGTGTGTGTGTGTGTGTGTGTGTGTGTGTGTGTGTGTGTGTGTGTGTGTGTGTGTGTGAAGTGTGTATGGGCTATAATTGCGTTAGGCACTGCTGTAGATGACCCCTCCTCGACTGTGCCTTGCGTAGAGCATGTGATGAAATTCTACAATGCGGAGCCAAACCGCATCGACATCGGCACCACTGCGCGCCCCGAGAACTACTTCAGCAGCGACAAAAGATTGAATCTGAGCGTGTTGCTGCAGCCGCAAGAAGAGGCTTTGGAGCAAGTACAGGATTGGGCTGATCAAGCCGTCCAACCTA
>JAPMLY010001574.1:27500-37351 GCA_026401115.1 Tetraselmis chui
GCCTGAAGACAGATGCGTTTTTTATGCCAACCTACTTTTACTGATGAATACTCCCGATATTTGGCGTCGCCTTTCCCCCGCGTGGACAGGCCATAGTTCAGGCGCGTGACGTGGATGATGCGGCGAAGATTTGCAAGGAATGGATGGCGCACCCCGACAATCAGGACAGCGATGACAAACTGAGTATTGACTTTGTGGCCTCTGGAGATCCATCTGCGGGCAACTATGATTGGCACAAACCAAACAATGGAGCAAAAGACGTGGGTAGCCTAACTTCGGTGCCGTTATCATGCGTCACAACCTTTTTTCCAATTTAAACACCGCGCTGTGGGGCTGACATTGCGGGAGACAATGATTGGCGGGGACTAACGACAGTCCACTCAACATTGTATGTGCAGGCGCTGAGGAGCGGCGAGCTTGACGTGATTTGCACGTTGGCATGCTCGGCGAAGGGTTTGATCACCCAAACCTCAGCGTTGCTGTCATATTCTGCCCACTGCGCAGCATGTCACGTTTCAACCAATTTGTGGGCAAAGCCGTCCGGCGGCTGCCTAGCTGCGGCGGCACTCAAATCCAACCAGAGGAGCAGGTGTGGGGCACCTCAAAGCCTTGCGTGCCGTGCATTGTGCGGCGGCATATGTCATGTTATTGATTGATTCATATGAAATTTAAAATGTATATACGGCTAATATGATATCATGGTGTGGATTTGACTGCTTTCTTTTTAATAAATTATTATAAATAGCATTGTGCGGCCTTTTCCTTTCTGACGATACATGTCTTTTGAAATTTGGCGTGCGTTATGTCTTTCCTAAGTCGAGGCGGGTACACAGTATCGCTGCTTTCCGTGCACGGGCTCTTTTGTGGGTCGCGGTCTTCGTCGTGAGTCACTTGCTCGAATAAAGTTGAACGTTAGGCGCCTTACGTCGATTATACCCTTTCGCCGTTGTCTTGGTGATGTCTCTGGCGAGTCGACTGCCCTCCGCGGCACTCCCGGGTCTTACCTGCGCTACGGGATAGTGGTCGTCCGTATGCGGTGGCGTGCTTCACCCTCCCCCCCCCCCCCCTCTTCGTGGCTGGTGGATGGCATATTTCTGCTTTAACCATGTCGGGCATAGCGCATCGATGTCGGTTGGATGTCCACGAAATGTCGATTTTCGGTCTGTTGTGAATGCTTTACATATCAATGCTGTGAATCGTTTACTGTCGTTATTATCAAAATCAACGGCGGAGTTGCATTGCACATCATGCGCATGTTGTTCGTTCCGAGTTTATGCCATTGTTGTTTGTTCTGAGTAGGGAATATATAAGCCCCATCAGCGTTATCAACCAAACCGATGCAGATGCGCACGTTAATTATACGCCGTAAGTCACTAATCCTGAAAACTGGTTTTCTGGTAACGCGGGCCATCGCTGATCTTGTGCGGGCGTGTCGCGCAATTGGGTTGACCATCGTCGTGTAGGTGGCGTATGTCATAGCTCATCCTGCGATTGGGTGCCAGAGGGCGTGGGAGTTGTACTGCCGCGAACAGCAAGACGGCAACGGTGACCTAAAGGGGAAAGGGTCAGTGAAAAATATCAGACTGGAAAATCAAGTGTTGGAGACGGGACTCGAGGGCGGCTCCCGGACGTTCTTCTTCATCCCCCCTCAAACGGAATCCGTTGGAAGTGGAGCCTCTCGTCAATCCCGTCAATCCCAGACTCCTATGGCTCACGTGGGTAGCGCCGCGAATGACGCACACTTGATAAATGCAGCTTCCACGTCACGGTCCGCTGCGACCAGGGCCGCGACGACAGCGTCGCCCAGCCAAGCGTCCAGGGCCAGTAACCGCCGCATGGACGACTTCGTTTCAACCGCACCACGGGCTGCCGCTGCCCAAGGTCGACATCGGAAGTATTAGCTAGGCAAGGCTTAGCGCAGCTCCATTCCAAAATTTGCGGAGAACTTCGGCCATGCAAAAAAACGTCGTCGTACCATAACATTGTGAGAGGCTTGTTGTTCAGACGGGTGGTTAGGTAAGTGCCTTATCGCGTTGCTTTCTTTGACTCTGGCGGCACATTTGTGGGAAATGACACTCGTGTGTGTGTTCATATGTAGCAATCGCATGATTAATTTCTCGCCAGTCGTGTTTGCCTTTGTCCCGATACATTGATACCGCATTCGATTGAAAAAATGCCATATTTTATATACGGTCATTAATCATATGAACGATGAGAGCAATGCTAGGCGGGGCGGGCATGGTGCATGGCATGTGATTCATGCAATAGATCAGAATAATGACATGTACCGCCGGCATTGTGATCTCTGTCTATCGGCCCTCAATGAATCTACCAGATACGATTTTTGATAAGCATTCGCACATGGTAGAATGTTGATCTTGACGGTGGAAACGTTGGCAACGCCGTTCTCGTCGCCATGGTGAGGGGTCGTACCATGGGCTGATGGGCGTATAGCATAGCAACATTAATTGATGGGCGTAGCATAGCAGTAGGACACGGGCGAACATTCTCGGGCTTGAAATACTAGAAGAAACTGTATAGTAGATGGCAGCTCCAGTGGGTAATTGTTAGCGCCAATCTTCAATAGCACCGTAAACGGTCCCAAATGTAGCCGATCTTTTGAGCTTGCAGTTTTTCTGACCACGGATGAATATCCCCTTGGGTGACTAACTCGCTTTCACTGACCATCAAACATACCCCCAATAGGTGCTAGGGTATGACACAGACAAGTCGATCCTATTTACACGTTAAGGCTAGGGATCAGCCATCGATGATTTTTCGATGTTATTGTCATCAAGCAAAAATTGCCATCTGATGGTGCCATCGATATGGACACATGTGCCATTGATGGCAACACGATGACTATTGATGAATATCGGGGATGGCAATGTTTATGTTCTTAAATATCGAGGATGACAATAATTTACTCGATAGCAGTCGATGGAATGATGATGGGAGTGCTTGTGTTATCGATGGTGTGGTGATGGGTGAGGCCTTACCATTGATGGCTGCATGATAGGTATAGTCGATGAGTGCCATTTATATCGATAATTCCCGATATATATTTCTAAAAAGTCTAATTCAGTAGTTTAGCGCGTATATACCACATGGGATAGTGTCGTTCTAAACGTCAATAATAATGACTGTTGCCGGTACCATTATACTTGTTCCTATAGTGCTTCTTGTAATCATTTTTGCCATTACTGGTTTGTACATGAACCTTCTGTAGTTTCAATTGCACGTAGTGTACTACTATTTCATGATGTGCCTGTTCCGTCCGAATTATTCTGAAATTATACGTAAGGATTCTTATGCGTGTAATGAAACTACTATTAACAGCCAACACTCATGTCAATGATTGTTATATTTCATTGCGTCATTGTCATTTACAAGTGTTGTTATTGATTTATTTGAATGCGTCATACAATACTTCTTTAAGATTTTTTAAAACATGTCATATTTAAATTCATTGTTCTCCAAAAACTTTCTTTCATTTATAGTTGAATTTCAACTACATGTGTTGTTGTGTAGTTTATTTGAATTTTCAGAAGTGTGCATTCTAATTTATTAACTCATATGTGTGATTGCTGAAAAGGCGCACGTCTTTGATGCGTTTCGCGCCACTTCTCTAGTGCTTTACGTACATTTTCTGTAATTGACAACTGCGTGTGCGGCTGGGAAACTACACTTGTCACGAATGGGCGTCTGTTCATCGGCTCGTCAATCGTCATCCAGCAAGTTGATCGTACCGTCCGACAGCTAATCACTATTTGATGATTCGGATTCCCGCACACCTGGCGGAATTTTTGTCTGCTCATGCTGCCAACGAGGCAACATGAAATCTTTGATATTATAAAAGCGTCGAGGCATGGATCAATAATTCAATATACATTGATTCAAAGTACTGGATGATCAAAGGCTACACCCAGTCACGCAGTCACAGTCTTTTCCTCGGCTCGTGACATGTATTTAATATGGATAGCGACCGCAAACACTTCAAAATTTCCGCCGGACGTATTTCCGCGACCATCGCAAAGGTTCGCGCTTTGACTGCCACTAGTACCGCCGCACTGCTTCTCCATCAGGCAGCGATTACTTGTCCAAGTCCCTCCACGACGATAATATTATTTCGGCTATTGACAGTGTTTCTTGTCATCCAACCTTGATGTTGCCCGACGAAGCTCCTAGGTAAATGCATATGTGAAGTTTTGTTTCGCCACACTCCCGTACCCCCGTCCTTCAGCGGCACATCGCGCTATGTCCCATCGCGCTGTGTCCGGCCGCTGACCTGCTGAGGTACCCTGCTCCGTCGTAGCGACTTTATCCAAGTGTTGTTTTGTCGTGTCCACGAACCCCTCCCCCGTTAGCTTGCTGTTGTCACTCTGCCCGTTTACCCGTGTATGCAGTAATATACGTTAATGAACGGTCCGGTGGAGTTTGTTTTGCGCCTATCGCCACTTCCTCTCGCCGCTGCAAGTTCCCGTTACTTTGAAGTGGTAGCTCTAGTCTGCTGCTTTCCCATCCCTCCTCGTGCTTGCACGTATCAATTTATATAGTACAATGTTCAAACACGTAGTTGTTATGCGCAGGTACGCGTTGCGAGCAGGAAAGCAAGAGCTAGTCGGGGAGTCAAGCAATATAAAGATCGAGCCCGAAGCAAGTGCTTCTAAGGTACGTCCGCAACATGCGTCCCCCTCTACCCCCCGCCCCTGCTTGTGCATTCAAATGTTTCCAGTCGACGCGTTGAAATATCCCCACCTGATAATCCAACGTCTATTCCGAAATGCGCATGCTGAAATGCGAATGTTTTTATTTATTAGGTGTAAACTCGTAAGTTTGGACTTGGACTGTAGCCGTGTAACGAGCACCACAGGTGACTATCGATAGCTAGGTGCCAACAATTTTAATACCCGCTAGTAGTTTTGAACGGTGGGCATCCATTAAGCTCAGTAGTCAGTTGTCGGATTGATTTTCAAATTGGACTCATGACATGGTTATTTGTTTCATGTTCGCTGAGCAGCGGTTTTTGTTCTGTTGGATCGAGACGATTGTTCCCCCCATCTTGTTGATTAATCTGAGGATAGTCTATGTGATGCTGTGGGTTATGGCACTAAGCAGTATTGCTGTTATGGTGAAATGGTTATCTGTTGTTTAAAGTTGTGTTCAATATGATGTTTGCTCCGTATCGGACAGCATTCTTTATGTGGGCGGTGCTAGTGCTTTTGCATGCCTCATTTATTTCTCTCAACCTATGGAGTCTCTCCATGTTCATCTGCTTGGTGGTATCCACTAAATTTCTTGAAAGGATATCGTTATGTGGGCGCTACTTTTTGTTGTTTGAACTAAGTGAAAAATGACAATGTTGCTTATGTTGTGTTCCACGAGTTCTAATAGGTAATAAGTTCGTAATTCCTTATATCCGTCCATGTTGTGAACTTTGCTTGTTAATTTGTGTATGTCTTATCTTCAGGTGACACGAAGCGTGGAGACTCGTGAAGATCAAGAGTGAAGTTGAAGATGCTGAAGACTTTTTCTAGTTTTTAGAAGTCTTTAGAAGTTCTCTTAGTCTTTTGGTTGTTCAGACTGTTTTAGAACGACAACATATGGATCATTCAGGCACATAGGCACAAAAAAAGATGTTTGTAAAGATCGTTCAGGTACATGGGCAAGAATATAATGTTCATAAAAAACGAAACTGTAATCACAAATTTGCAAAAAGATCTAACGTTTGTCACTTTTTCCATTTATCTCCCGATGATAGGACTACACCCCGCTGACTACCTTTTTGCGTCATGCCAACGAGGGCATGGCGCGCTGCCAAAACCCCAATGCGAAATGCTTGAGCACGTTCGCATTGGGAAGAGTGGGGTGTGGGAATTGAGGGTTTGCCACTTTGTATGGGATAGATTGTATGGGATACGTACCACCTACCTCTAGGAGATTGTAGTACTTTGTGGAGCTGCTATATCTGTGCGCACGATTGATTACATTGATGGCAATGTTAAAGATGACGACATCGAACATGCTGATGTTGATGAAGATAGTTGGCGCCGAAGGCAATGTCGATGTCGATAATTATCGCTGATAGCAATAATTCATGTAACCAGAATATCAGCCGGCAATATATTCGCCTTTGCACATCGTTGGCATCAATATATCCCATCGGTCATCGACTAGAATAAATATCGCGATGGCAATGATCGGTGTTTGCATTATCACTGCCATTCCACATCGGAAAATTGAACTATCACTCCCATCAACATCGAGAAGCCGACCCATCACTACCATCAACATCGAGAAAATCCGGGTGATCTATTGAACCATGCAAACACAGTAAGTGTGGAAGATAACGTACGCAAACGTAGTTACAGTCACAGTCCCGCAAACGGAACAGTTAAGGCGACAACCAGCCTACAGGCGTGGTGTCGGGACAACAGAAGTGAGTGAGCTGTAGCCTAGCGACAGCTCTGTACCGAGTCAAACAGTTTATCGGTATGTGGCGCCCGCCGGCGGCGCAGCGGCGGCGGCCCCGGAGGGGGGTGCGCTCGCAGGCCCGTCGGCATCCCCTCACCTCCCCGTGGTGGGCGCTGGAAACCCCGTAGCCGTGCCAGGCCTGGCACGGTAGGGGGCTAAGAGGGCCGACAGCTCGATCCGTGGGATCAGCAGCTGTCGGGAAAGCCCTGTACAGAGGGCTTTTGAAAAAATAATTTCTGTGCACTACCGGCGCCAAGATCTCCCGCTCGGCCCGTCCGATATGTTTTTTCGCGCACAGATACTCCTAGATACAGCCTTACTTTTAGGAGTGGGACCTGTACTACGGCAGCGTTTGATGGCGAGGAGGGTACGGCCGGATCAGCGGTGGGAGGCGGGTGTTGGAGCTGGTGGTGGCCAGCCGGGAAGCAGCGCCAGGAAAGGGCGCTCGCTAGCTATCGACCAGCCCTGTGCCGGTCGAACCTTGCCGAGGGGTGAGGCAAGACATGGCACAGGACGGTGGCTAGTCGCAGGCGGAGGAGCGGCTACAGGAGGCGGCGGCGATCCTCAGGATCAACCGCCGCCGAAAAGCCCTGTACGGAGGGCTTTTTTCGGAAACTAAAACAATGTCCGTACCCGGCGTCGAGCTAGTTGGGGAGCAGCACCAGGGTAGGGCGCTCACTAGCGCGCCGCTACGTCGTCCAGCGTCATCTCCCGGGGGGAGGAGTCAGCTGGGACGGCAAGGAGGACAGTCGCGATGGGTGGAGCGACAAGATCTGGCGGCGACGACCCTTTGGGTCGGCGCCGCCGGAAAACCCGGCACGGAGGGTTTTTGCTTAATTCCGGGCGCCCGCGGCCCGCCGGATCCGGCCACGGTGACCTGCCCCCCCCCCCTCTTCGACACCCACTACCCCGACAGACCTTCATACTCCTAGGAGTCCTTGAGCGTGGGCCCGGGTGAGCGCGGAGGCCCCCGCTCAAGAAAAGGCTGCTCGGTGGACGCGCGATCAGAGGGGGGAGGGTACGGCCACAGGCCGGAAAACCGACAGGTACCCGGGTACCAGACAGAGAAAAAACCGAGGAAATGGGCGGGGAAAATTCAGGCGCGGAGGCAGGAGCGCTAGTTTTTTCTATGTCTGTGTGTCTCGGTCCCCCCCACCTGCCCTCGAGGTGATGGGGGACCTCGACACGGAGGACCGCCGCGTCGGTGGACGCGGCAAGACCTTGGGGCGGGGTTTACGGGATGGAGCGGCGGGATCGACGAGCGACCGCGCGAGGAGGGGTTTTTTGCCAGCCTTTCCCCTCCTTCCTTCGGCAAGACCGAAGTCACGCGGGAGCTAGATTAGGCTGGCCCGTCGTCCCTCCCGAACGCCGACCGGCCTAGGCCGGTCGACACCCCGGTTCGGCGGGAGCGGGCCGTGCATCGTGAAGGTCGAGCAGCAGTTTAGTTTTGCATTTCTAGACAAGTGGATTTATTTTTCGATCTGTTTTTCTTGATTACAAAATTATTACGCTGTTACTGCTTAGGTGGGGGGACTGTGGCAATTACTGAGGTTGCTTACAGTTATATAACTCCCGAGGAACGTCGAGACACACATTGCAGATAGGTGTGCCGATAAGAAATGAACCTGGTCGGAGAGACCCGGGCCCAACTTGCTAATAAGTCCTGTATGGCGAAGTAGAGTGGCCCGTGAGACGACACTCGGTCCAGTTTGCCGGGACATGTTGTGAACAATTTCAATTTCAATTTCAATTATCGGTATGTCCGATCTAGACATGTACTAATCATATCTAGAATAGCTTACAGTAGCTATCTGCAACTAATACGTATGCGGTATTACTTACAACACTCCCCCTGCAGGTAGCTACGGGATGAAGCGTTGCATTGGGTCTTGTCCTCCAATGATCGCACTTCGGTGTCTTGCAAGTGCATGTCTTGGGAGGAGTTTGGTGAGCATGGCAGCGTCGGCAAAGCCTGTGAGTTGGAGGCTGTGGTCCAGGCCCCCCCCCAACGTCAGGCGCATGTGAATGGTGCCATGAAGGGAGCGGAGGACCTTTTGCAGAGCGCGCAAATGTGCGCCTCTGTGGGTGAGGCTTGGGCGGAGCCAAGGATGCGCAAGACCGGGTAGACAGCGAGGCGCGTGCAGACGGGGGCGTAGTGGGGGCTGCCCAAGAGACTGGGGTGGACGTCTGGGTCAAAGTCGGGGGTTGCGTGTGTCGGTCGCCCGATGACTATGGGGTCAACGGTGGGGGGACGACGGCCACGGGGGGTGTGGTCGCCACGCTGGGCTGGGGAAGAATAATGTCCATGGAAGAGTAGAGGTGGGCCACCGGGAAAGGGAGAGCGGCCAGCCATGGGGGACGGCGGGGCGTACGAGTTCGGGTGGTCACGGGAGGGGGGGACGCCGTGAAAGGGCGCCTCCGGGATGAGAGGTATGGGGTGGTGAGGGACATATCCAACGAAGGGTGGGGGGGGGGTGGCGGGAGTTGTTCAACCGCGATGTGGTGATGGGAGGGGTCGCTGTGTAGGATAGAATCAGCGGGGGGGTATTGGGGGGGGGGTGGTTGCAAGTGTTCACCTACGAGTTCGGGGCGCGAGGGCTCGTGGTGCGCATCAGGGCGGCGCTGTGCGACGGCTGGGTCGCCAACAGGAGCTTCAGCGGTAGCAGCAGACATGGCTGACTGTGCGTCCTGTGGGGCGTAGCCAGGCTGAGGATGCACAAGCAGGGGGAGGGTGTGCACTACGTGGCTGTCCCGAAAGTGTCCGAGGTGAGCATCTTGGCGGCGCTGAGTGACAGGGGGGTGCGGAATAGCACTCGCAGCAGCAACATCATCCTCGGCCGACTGCGAGTCGAGACGAGCTGTCAAGTTCGCCACTTGCGCAACGAGCAGTGCGAGAGTGTCCGGGGGTTGAACGACAGTGCTCTGCTGAGAGCCTGGGTCAGGGGAATCAACAGGTGCAACAGGCGGAGTCTAGCGTACACATGTGTCCATTAGAAGTCCTACGGAGGGATATGTAAACACTCCCCCTTAATGGACAAACTCCGGCCGGTGCCCTAGTAAACCCCACGTAAACGCGGAGGGCCCATAACCTGTTAAACCATGCAAACACAGTTAGTGTGGAAGATAACGTACGCAAACGTAGTTACAGTCACAGTCCCGCAAACGGAACAGTTAAGGCGACAACCAGCCTACAGGCGTGGTGTCGGGACAACTGAAGTGAGTGAGCTGTAGCCTAGCGACAGCTATGTACCGAGTCAAACAGTTTATCGGTATGTCCGATCTAGACATGTACTAATCATATCTAGAATAGCTTACAGTAGCTATCTGCAACTAATACGTATGCGGTATTACTTACAACATGATCCCTAGCCTTATTA
>JAPMLY010001574.1:37374-54874 GCA_026401115.1 Tetraselmis chui
TGACGCCCACCAGCCAAATACAGCTTCCACGTCACGGTGTTGAACGTGGTATGCACGGTTCGATAAGGAAGACACTGTAACTTGCGGTGTGCTGGTTACAGGTACGCTACACAACCAGCCTTGGGTGACGGCTGGTGTTGAGACAAGAGAAGTGGCTTCAGCTATAGTTGTTAGCTGTCTATACGCTAGTTCGTGATATCGTGCTCAGGCACTCTAGATGATGTCTTGTACATAAGGACTTCTATCAGAGCATACATTAGCTCTCTGTAACCAATCTACATTAGGAATTACTTACCACACTCCCCCTCAAGATAGCTAAGGTGTGTCTTGTAACCAGATGGAAGTGATTACATAATTCCCTCTACGACGTGTGTCGCTGCATGGGTCCGGATGTCCCCAGGACGGCGCTCCTGTGTTTCACGAGTGCAGGTCCAGGCAGTGGCTTGGTCAGCATGTCAGCGACCATGTCACCTGTGGGTAGGTACCGTAGTTTGATAGTCCCCAACTGCACGTGGTCCTTCACGAAGTGATACTTCAGGTCGATGTGCTTGGTCTTCTCGCTCACCAGTGCATTCTGCGAATAGGCAATGCAACTCTGGTTGTCTTCCCAGATGGTGGTCGTCCCGCTGGCAGGTTGACTGGAGATTTCCGAAAGCATCTGTCGAATATGAATGGCCTCCTTAGTTGCGTCCGCTGCGGAGTCGTACTCTGCCTCGCATGTTGACTGTGCGACGCAGGACTGTTTCCTCGACTTGTAGCTGACTGCACCTCTGCCCAATGTAAACATGAAACCCGATCGTGAACGGCGTGTCTCACAGTCATTGCCCCAGTCTGCATCAGCAAAGCCTGTCAGTTGGAGAGTATTGTCCGCACCCCCCCCCCCAACGTCATGCTCATGCTGGGAGACCCTTTGAGGTAGCGCAGCACCTTCTTAAGGGCTTGCATGTGTGCCACCGTGGGGTTAGCCTGCGCAGAGCCCAGAATGCTAAGCGCGGTTGAAATATCCGGTCTAGTGCAAACGGCGGCGTATTGCAGACTGCCAAGCATGCTCGGGTAGATGTCCCGGTCCGCGCCCGTGAGGGGTACCGGTGTCTGTTTGGCGATGGCAGCCAAGAAGCCAGGGTCCATGGGCAGACACGAGGGTTTGCAGTCCACCATGTCATGCTTGTCGAGCAGTTCACGCACGTATTTGCTCTGATCAAGACTGATGGTGCGTGCAGCTCTGTCCCGTGTAATGTGCATGCCTATGATGTCCGACAGGTCGCCCTGGTCCTTGATGTCAAACCTGGATCGCACCAAGGCGGTGAAGGCCACCCGCCAGGCGGTGTTGTTGCACGCCACCGGAATGTCATCCACGTAGAGGGCAATCATGGCGAAAACGCCCTCTGCCTCAAAGATGTAGATGCACGGGTCGGACATCAGCTGGCGCCATCCCTGAGAGACGAGCCAGTCGCGAAGCAGCTCATTGAACTCCCGGGGTGACTGCTCCAGGCCGTAGAGGCACCGGCGCAGGTGATAGACATTGGTGGTCCCGTCATCGAACCCAAGGGGCTGTCTGATGTAGACATCCTCTTTAATGGGCGCGTACAGGAACGCCGTGTCGATGTCGAGACCGCCCAGTTCTAGATCACGAGCTGCGGCGATACTGAAGAAGACGCGGAGGCTAGCGAGGCGGATGACGGGTGAGAACGTCTCCGTGTAATCAATCCCCTCGCGCTGGCTGCACCCCTTTGCGACAAACCGCGCCTTGTACCGAGAAACGGCACCAGAAGCGTCTGTTTTAGCCTTATAAACCCACATGTTGTTGCCTACGCGGCGTCCAGCAGGCAGGGGAACGAGATCCCATGTCTGATTAGACGTTAGAGAGTCGAATTCCAACTGCATAGCCTCCTTCCATTCCACCGCCTGTGGACTAACCAAAGCATCCTTGTAGGATGTTGGTTCAACACAGACGCTCGCGGACACCAGGGCGACGTCTCCCACTGGTCCTTCAGAGCCTTGATGACGTGGGTAAGCTACCATCATGGAGAGATCTGGAAGAGGAAAGATGTCGTCCATGTGGTCAGACAGGTCGGTCTCACACGAGTCAGTGACACACACCCGCGGCACAATTGACACGTGAGCAACGTAGTCCTCGAAATGAGCGGGCGGGCCGCGCAGGCGAGTGGGTCTGTCGACCTCAGTCACAGTCACAGTGTCCTCCGCATCCATGTGCATGTCTGGGAGTGGGTGACTGGCAGGGGCAACAGACATAGTCTCTGCATCTGCACACACATCGATCGATGAGGCGACGGGGTGGGATGACCCAAATCCGGGCACAAGTTCCTCAAACTTGACATGCACAGACGTTGTGATGCGCCGGGTTGCAGGGTTGTAGATACGATGTCCTGGTGAGTTGTGCGAGTACCCCACCATCACCCCTCGCAACGCCTTCATGCCGAGTTTCCGTCTCAGACTATCTGGTACCTTAGCAAATGCCGTACACCCAAACACTCGAAAGACAGACGCGTCCGGAACCGCGCCTGTCAAAAGGGTGAGAGGAACCCCTCCGGATGGACCAACAGCGCGACTGTACGTGCGGTTACGGAGATGGACCACCGTGCTGATCGCGCATGACCACATGCTATTTGGCACAGACATCGCATGTAGCATGGAGGACGCGCAGTCGCGCAGAGTGCGCCACGGACGTTCCGCTTTCCCAAGCATGTGATGCGCGTATGGGGCAGAGAACTGAGTGCTGAACCCCAATCTTGTGCACATGAGCTGCGTGTTCGCTGCCTTGAACACCGAGTCCGAGTCAAATTTCAGAAACGGCGCAAAAGCATGGTGTTGGGAGTGGAACCGGGCATGGGTGTGCCGCGCGTCCAGGAGAATAGTCTCGAGGTTAGCGCATGTCTCATCCTTGGACTTCAGAAACCTAACTCACATGAAGTTTGTGTGATGGTCAATGACCAGCAGGCAATACTTCAGACCGTAAGGCGAGGGGACACTGACATGACCCCACAAGTCACACGACATATGCTGGAGGGGGGCAGCTGGCTTCTGCGACGCTGTGCGATTTTTAGGCGCAGACACAGCTTTGTTCAAATTACATGACTCACATGAGAGATCATTTACAGAACTAGGCATAATAGGCACAGACTCCGTATTATGAGAGTGCTGAGCCTGAAGACTCTGCATGTTCAAATGACCCATCCGACTATGCCACAAAGCAGCGTCACACCAAGCAGCAAGTGCGACAGATTTCTGTCTAAAACTGTCTACGTCGCGCGAGGACAGCCCCGCGCAGGCATGCGACCTCGGAAGGAGATAAATTCCATTTCCCGACGGGATTAGCATCCCCATTCTTGTGGTGACCAACAGCATGCCGGAGTCAGTGTTGGTGGGGAAAGAAAACTCACACCCCGAGTGTTTCTGCATCCAGCTGACGCTCAGTAAACGACTGATACGCTGCGCAGACCGGGAGGACAAATCAGGGGTATAGAGTGCATGAACGCGCCGAAAGACCGTTCGACCAGAAATCAGACAGATGGGAATGCGAACTGTTCCACTGCCCTGTACTGTGACACCGACCCCACCGACAGTGTTGTTGCGGGTCGAGGGACGAAATTCCGAAAAATCCGATCGGAAAGACGTTAAGTTAACAGAACAGGCGGAGTCAACAACCCAGTAATCCGACAGATCAGCAACAGGGGTTGTAGCGGACGCGAAAGCAACAGAGGCAAAGGATGTACCGACCTTTGTGTCGTCGTACTCGTCCTGCATGTCATATTCCAGTACGTCCTCAGCAGCAACATCCCCCGCCTCAGTATCTCCCTCAGCAGGTAGGTCGCTGAGGTGAGCGGTGGGAGGCTGCTGCCCGGCGTACTTCTCCGCAATGTGTTTGCGCTTGGCCAGTGTCCAGCGGAGGACATCAACATCTGGTGCCTTGCAGGTAGACCAGACGTGATTTGGGTCCCCGCAGGCCCCGCACTTCATTGCAAACTTGGACTTCTTCTTGTCCGAGGTCCAACCTCCAATGCCACGGCCACCCTGGCGTTTCCGATCCGCAAGGAAGGCATTGACTGGATGTCCCGCAGCAGCACTGTCAGGATGACCAGAGACGTCAGCGTCCAGATTCTGCGCCTGGTGAATGATGCTGCTCATCACTTTGTCGGCGGACAGGATGAAGTCGGTGTCAAATGCGTTAATAACACACTGTTTAGCCTGGCCATACTGCCCAACGTTAGAAAGTCCACGAATAAGGACTAGAGCGAGTACGTGCGGGTGAATCGCAGCTGAACCATCCTTCAGTTGCAGGCACTCGTTTAGTTCGTCAAAGTGTTGCTTTACTGCGTGCACGTACGCAGAGACGGACTGTCCGGAAGCCTGACGCACCATAATACGGTCCAAAAGCGACAGGGTGCGGGATATGGACTGCGCGTCCAGTCTCTCGCACAGCAATTCCCATGCAGCGGTTCCGTACTCATGGCGTCCAGCTGGAACACTGGCGATTGCCTGTGCAGCAGCTTTATTATGTCTGCAGCACTGAACGAGCATGGCGTGCGCGAACCGCTGAGCGATTGAATTCAGGGGAACACCGGAGGAGGACAAAGCCAGCTGAGGAATCAGCGCGGCCCCCTTGATAGACAAGAACGACAGAAAGTCGCGCTTCCATGTTTTAAATTCCCCCGTCTTGGGCATTAGCGGAGCTTCCAAACGAAACGACCGAGAGAACGAGTCACTATCGAAGTTATTACCCCAGTCAGCCGTCATGGCAACAAATCCCGGGTCGATCGTGTGTCGACGACTGGCGGTGCCAAAATGGGTCGGCTCGGGTACTGGAGCAGGCACGAAGGCGCCAGTAGGCATGTATGAGCCGTCCACAGGTGGGTTCGCCCCCGAGTCGATAGCGACCGGGTGATCGCGCAGAGCATCTCGACGGAGTAGCTCCGACTGCGTCCGGGCCTGGTCGTCCATACGGGCGTGAAGTAATTGCAGTTGCTCCATGACCAGGCGAATGCTGTCGCTGGCCGAGTCAGGAGACTGTGTGTCGTACTGGCTGGAATCGCCAGCCGTGTCGTCTGTCGATGCCGCAGGTGCCGGTTTTGATTTTGGCGCCATTCCAAGAAACAACAAGAACCCAACACGACAGTGAAAAAATTCACTAGCGTTAACTGTGCCTAACAGCGGTATACAAAGAGACGGCCTGGTCCCCGCCGACCCCTCGGCCTGATGCCCCGGGGTGTCTCAATGCACCTTTTCCGTATCCTCCACCCAGTGTGGGGCACAGTGACAGCCGAGGCAATAACAGGCAGGTGTATATGTCCGCTGCGCTAAGTTACGGCTGATGTTGTCGTGCACCATGTGTATGGGTATTCACCCTCACAATGCTCCCCCCTTCCCCACTCCAGCTTGGACCTGTATGCACCCTGTCCGCACAAGCGAGTGCGCTTGTGCGGTTGACTAGGTCGTCGAGGCGTAGAGTAGGATATAGCCGTAGTAGGCTAGAGTAGGTCCGAAGGTAGCGGGACTGTTCCGGAGAACAGAATTAAAAAGTGAAGAAATAAAAGTAAAGGTAAAGTAAGGTGTAAAGTATTATTATTTTAAAAATATGGTTGGCGTTGCCTTCGAGCGAGTTTCCAAGTTGCACGCCGAATGACACTGCTGTCTCGCGTATCCTTCAGGTGGAGGGCTCCATAACCTGTTGAACGTGGTATGCACGGTTCGATAAGGAAGACACTGTAACTTGCGGTGTGCTGGTTACAGGTACGCTACACAACCAGCCTTGTGTGACGGCTGGTGTTGAGACAAGAGAAGTGGCTTCAGCTATAGTTGTTAACTGTCTATACGCTAGTTCGTGATATCGTGCTCAGGCACTCTAGATGATGTCTTGTACATAAGGACTTCTATCAGAGCATACATTAGCTCTCTGTAACTAATCTACATTAGGAATTACTTACAACACACGGTCCGCTGTGAGCACCGCGAGCAGGGCCGCGAAGAAAGTGCCCGGCCAAGCGTCCCGGGCCAGTAACCGCCGCATGGACGACTTTGTTTCACCTGGTGCTGCCGCTGCCCAAGGTCGACATCGGAAGTATTAGCTAAGCAAAGCTAAGTGTAACTCCAAGCAGCTGTGGAGAACGTTGTAGTTTCGGCCCTGCAAAAAAATTGTTGTAGCGTTAGCCTTGTGCCAGTCTCGCGGTTGAGACGAGTGGTAAGGTCAGTGCCACTTGGCGTTATTGCTTTCTTTGCCTCTGGCACATCTTTGGAATTGACACATTTATGTGTTTATATGTAACAAATGATTAATTTCTTACTCGTGCTTGACGACGCTATCCAAAGATACCGAGTTTGATACGTGTTACCGTGTGCAGTCAAAAGACATGCCACAGCACACACGAGCATATGAATCATATCAACGACGCGAGAGCTGAGCTAGCTGGGGCGGGCGCGGACATGGCATGTGATATAGAAATTAGAAAAAAAAAATGAAAACATGTGCCGGCGTGCTATACTGGTCTCCGTCTCTCGGCCCTCGTTGAATCTACCGTATCGGGCTTTTGATCAGGGTTACCACTGGGAACGCCTTATGTGCCCCGTCTTCCCTACTCTTTATAAACTTTCAATTGGCACAAACGTTGTCCACAACATGTTCACCGCAGTAACGTGCTCAAGAGCCCTCCCAAGCCGCCGTTTTGACCTTGTTGAGATGTGTAGTTTGACCAGGAACCCTATTTCTGTAAACTCCTCGGGACTAATCACTGCAACCTGAGCAGAGAGTGTGCATTGTGAGCTCTTTAGCTGTCAAGTAAGCTGCTAGTGAAAAATGTAGACCACTGATTATGCATAATATATCGGGCATTATTTATTGATATTGGTTTGTATCATTGCAGAAACGTCGCTGTTGTGAGGATCCGCAAAATCCCTCCCCGCTCCTGCGCTTGAGGAATCGGGAAAAATGAAACTGAGAATGAAAGTGTTTTACAACAATATCGGCAGAATGGAACGACTGTTGTGTGACGGCCATCATCAAATGCCTATTTTTCATCTATGACACTTTGGAGTGACGATTGGGCCGGGTGCTTTTCGAGAAGGTACACCTATCGACACACTTATCTGCAGTGTGTGCCGATGATCCTCGGGGGTTCAACAACTGCAAGCAACCGCAGCAGTTGCCACGGTTCCCCCGCCTAAGCAATAGTAACAGTTGAACAATTGCAATCAAGAAAATGTAGACCTGAAAATGAATCCATCACTACATAATGCAAAATGAAAGCCGTTGTAAGACCTTCACGATGCACGGCCCGGGCCGACGACCAAACCGGGGTGCCGGCCGGCCTAATCTAGCTCCCGCGTGAGTTCGGTCTTGCCGGAGATAGGAGGGGAAAGGCGGGCGAAAAAGTATATCCTCAATCGCACATTCGTTGGTTGATTCTGCCGTTGCATCATGTAAGGCCGGCCACTAGCCAAATAGTGGAATTGTGGAAGGATTACACGGAAATGCGATATCCGGGAATCGAACCCGGTACCTCCGTGTCCGGACCCGTACGCCGTAACCAAGTACCGCGCCGAAATGTACGCATTGGGGATATATTTCCTATATATACCCCCGTACTACCCGAGCAACGGGCTCCCGCAGTACATCCACTATTGGCGAGATAGTAGGGCCAAGACTCCCCCGGAGTACAACGTACGGATGTGTCCATTATCGTGCCCACCACGGGGATCGCGCAACATGAATTATTATAGGACTGTATGCCCGTACACGTCCCCGTACATGCGCGTTCGCTGGGGGAGTCTTGGTCCCACGCTCATCCGTAGCATACACGTACTCGCGCGCGACCGCCGCGCGCGTAAGATGTATCCGCGAAGATTGACACAAAGCGCCCAAGAGCCGGCCCGTGCATAGCGATACATGAATAGTGTACAATTACACTAAGGATACCGACTTTTGAGCCGGTACTTGGCAGCGCGCCAGGTTGCCAACGGGATGCTCCGATAAAAGGTTCTGGGCCCTCATACGTGAGTTCAAATCCTGGCGACCGCACATCACAATGTGCAAATATGTACTAGTCCGCGTCCGGAACACCGGCGGCTATTATAGGAATGTATGCCCGTACACGTCCCGTACATGCGCGTTCGCTGGGGGAGTCTTGGTCCCACGCTCATCCGTAGCATACACGACCTCGCGCGCGACCGCCGCGCGCGTAAGATGTATCCGCGAAGATTGACACAAAGCGCCCAAGAGCCGGCCCGTGCATAGCGATACATAAATAGTGTACAATTACACTAAGGATACCGACTTTTGAGCCGGTACTTGGCAGCGCGCCAGGTTGCCAACGGGATGCTCCGATAATAGGAATAGCCAAACAGCGCACACGTGACCATGTTGCTGTACGGTAGAGTACGTCATAGTACGTTTCTCGATTTCAAGCCAGTCCAGTCAGCACGAGTCGGCCTAGGATGTATGGGTGCTATTTCGCGTTACTAAACGAATAGCGATTAGGGACCAACTACAGTTAAGTACTTGTGTGGACCATCTAGCGACGATCGCTACTACCAACTACGTGGAGGAGCTACCCCGCAAGTCGCTCTCGAAAAAGTTGAGTAGACGAGAACCTTGCTGCCACACAGATGGTGCAACTTGTTTTATAAAGGTATCTCAAGGTAATAAAGGTATCTCAAGGTATAAAGGCTTCTAGATTTTCGATAAATTCGGCGTCGATCTACCTCTTGTTTGAGCAAGTGGGCAAGTCAACAAGAGATAGATTTTCGAAAATGCGCGTGTCCGGATAGATCGCGCGCCGAGCGAAAGCGTCCGCCGCTCACTCCAACACAAGCCGCGCATGATTCCATGATAGCGATAGCGACTACGTGGTGAACATGTGGGGTGCCTGCGATAGTCCTAGGATTCCTTCTTCTAGAGGATGGCACGCCACTGATTTTGCGTTGTCCCGTTGCTGTCATCCCTCGTTGCTGTACGGGTACCTGTAGTCGGTGAGCCAGCCCAAACCTATAGAGCGGTCACTCAAACCCATAGCGGTCCGGTTGTATTTCGTCATTTCACTTCGCCTGTATGTCGTGTATATTATTTGCAAAACGCTATACCTCCTATTCCGAATAGGAGGTATATTCGCGAATATACCTCCTATTATTTGCCTGGACCTAAGGATTATAGCTCGTATCGCTTCGCGATTTATTTATTACTAATAATTCCGACGTTTCAGTACGTTTCGGTACTGTATAGTGATACGTACCGCTATCGCTATTCCGCTATTCCTCTCTATAGTGGCCGGCCACTAGTGGAATAGCCAGATAGCGCACACGTGACCATGTTGTTGTACGGTACATAGTACGTTTCTCGATTTCAAGCCAGTCCAGTCAGCACGAGCCGACCTAGGATGTATGGGTGCTATTTTGGTCATATTAGTAATATAGAGGTTTGAATTACAGGGCTAAATTACGAAGTAACCGGCGTTACCTCCGTTACATGCGTTACCTCCGACGCTACATCTCCCTAACGGTTCAAGCGCCCAAGCGCGCACGGACATTAAAATGTCCGCACCCTATATAACACACCAGCATCGATTGTGTGTCCACCTTCTGCCTTTTGCGAGAGCTATCGCTCACGCAAACGGCATCGTGGCTCTTGCTAGCCACGCAAGGTGTTGATCACTTGAGTCTCATGCACGACGCACGAAAACACACTCCTTCAGTCCAAATGGCAGACCGGTTGGTATTGCCTACTGACCTTTACGTTGCGCCCGGTGACGCGCCGGAACAACAGCCAGACCAGCTGCAATTGCTAACACAGATTGTGCAGCAGTTAGCAGCCCATGTCGCAACTCTATCTGTCGCAACCGCGTCAACAAAACCAACTACTTCAGCCATCCCCACAGCCGACTCCGACAGCGCTGCGGGTGGACGACTCGAGCTCGACGCTCTACCAGCAGACAGTAAAACCACCCCTCTAGAGTACATCGACCCTAGAGAGTGGTCAGAGCTCGCGTCCCGTACGTTCGCGGACTGCCTACCCCCATCTGGCACAACAGTCCCGTGCCTCTGGAACCCTCGACACGACGAGGCCGACAATTTTTTTACGGACAACGCGAGAATTTCGTCCCGCGACGAGTATCGACATTTGCTCTGCTATGGTGTGTTTACGGCCGCCGTTAACGCGGCACTCGAAACTGCTATGGAAACGCTTCGCTCGGTCACCTCTACCCCCGACGAAAAAACCTACGCCTACTCCCTCGTCGACGCAGCGCTACGTACTAATCAAGCAGTGGCCTCAGCGGGGGAAGCGCGACTCACCTACATCAGACGCTTCAAGGCCAAGAAGATTCTCAACGGAGAAGAACGCGTCGCGGAGCGTCTCGTCTACTCACGGTGCTTCGACACTGTCGCCTCCGACCGTGGAGGCAACGTCGTCGACGGACTCCTGGCAGCCCTGGAGGACAAACGACTCGAAGTCATCATCACAGCAGCTGCAAAAGCGCAAGCAACTGCCCAGTTCAAGGCCGACAAGCCTAGACCAGAAAAACCGGAAAGGCCGAACGATAAGCCGGACAAGCCGGACAAAACCAAGGCCAAGCCAAAGGACCGCACGAGCGGCCGCCCCCTCCCCCCTACCGACAAGGCACACAAGAAGACCGAGGCCGACAAGGACGAATGACGGGGTGACCCGCCGCGCCGATTCCTGCAACCCAGATTTAAACTACATGCGTCATCGCGTGCGGCGAAACTGGCAAGCCTGGAAAGATATCGGCGCGAGCGGACAAGTCTTACGGTGGATCCGGGAGGGCGTTACTATTCCCTTCCTAAACAACCGACCCCCACCCCCGTTCAACCAAGGCACCTCACTGCTGGACGCTACCCCCGAGCAGCTCACCTTTGTCGAGGCTGAGCTCGCGCGCTTCGTGGAGACGGGAGCCTGGGAACGCACCACCCGCAGCAAGTACGTATCAAGACTCTTCTTAGTCGCCAAGCCCGGCAACAATCAGTGGCGATTTATCGTCGACCTACGACACATGAACAGCTTCTGCGTCAGAAAGCGACTACGGATGGAGTCTTTGCTAGGCGTTCGTCATCTGACTCGAAAGGGCGACTACATGTTCTCGTTCGACCTAAAAGACGGGTTCTACGCGCTGGGCATCGTGCCAGAGCAGCGCGACTATCTAACCGTCAACGTTCGAGGCCAACTATACCGACTAGTTGGACTCCCGATGGGCTGGTCGCTCAGCCCTTACCACTTCTGCGCTTTTACGGACACATTCGTACGACACATCCGACAACCAGACCCCGATGGGTTTACGACACAGCACGGGAAGCCTACACAACCCGACAGCGACAGACCGAGCAAGCGCTTCCTCCGACACACGCGGTGGCGCGGAGCCGAAATCTTACCTTATGTGGACGACTTCCTCCTCTTCGCCGCCACTCGTGCTCTCGCTCTCTCGCTCCGGCAGCGCGTCGACCGCCTCCTCACCAATCTCGGCCTTCTCCGCCACCCCTCCAAGGGTTTTTGGGAGCCGACGCAATACGGCCACCACCTGGGCATCGACATCGACACAGCTACATGTTACTTCTTCGCCCCGGTGGAAAAGCTACAGAAGCTCGCAAGACAAGCTCGTCACCTACTGCAACGTGCAACCCGAAACTGCAGATGGCTACCTGTCAAGGAACTACAGTCATTCGCGGGTCAGGCGCAGTACCTTTTTCTTGCGATTCCATCGGCAAGATTCTTCCTCCCCGAACTGCACTCCGTACTAGGCGACAAGTGGGGAAGCCGCGTCCGCCTCTCTCCGCAGCTCAGTCGAGATCTACAGTGGGGGACACAAGTACCCAGCCACGCCAACGGCAAGAACATACACCGCCCGGTCGAGTCAGCCTACATCCACTGCGACAGTTCGGGGTATGGTTGGGGGGCAGTCCTGAACGGCAGACTCGAAGCGCGCGGCTTCTGGGGAATACAGGACGAAAAGCAGCACATTACCTGGAAAGAACTGAAGGCCGTCCGTCTGGCCGTCCTCAGCTTCTTGCCACACCTGACTGGCCGCAACGTCCTCCTCCACGAAGACAACCAGGCGGTCTGCCACGTCCTGACCGGCCTGACCTCCCGCTCCCCGGAGATGATGACCGAATTACGCCGGTTGTGGTACTTGTTGGACACCAACAACATCCACATCATGCCCAGATACATCCGTTCTGCGGCAAACACGTGGGCAAACAAGCTCAACCGACACCTCGACAGCGACGACTGGCAACTCGACCCCGCTGTGTACCACGAAATGGACACACACTTCGGCCCGCACACAATCGACCGGTTTGCGTCGGCTCTCAACACGCTACTGCCCCGCTACAACGCGAACTGGCTAGACCCATCGTGCGAAGCCGTGGACGCCCTTCACCTCGCCGATGCGAATTGGAAAGCAGAAAACAACTGGTGCAACCCGCCATGGCCCCTGCTACCCGACCTCGCCCAAAAACTACAGCAGAGCGGCGCAGCAGCCACGGTGGTCGCCCCCCGGTGGCAAGGGAAAGCGTGGCATCAGGCCCTTACCGAATTGGCGTGCCACGAGACGGTCCTTCCGGCCCGACCTCACTTGTTCCGTCCCGGGCCGCGGCACGGACGCGGTACAGTCGGCAAGCCTCGTTGGCCCGTCACTGTATTCCGGATTCCCTCCCGGCATGGTTGTACCTCCGCCGGGGCGCTGTCAGTGCTACCCTGACCCTGTTCAACACACGGCACATCAGACCAGCAGTCCAAGCCTACCCCACCAGACCAGCAAAGGTCCGCTACAAGGTGGAGGTGGCAGGCTGCAACAACCCATGGGCCGCCTCGATGCGCCCCTACATGCAACGCCTACTGGGCACTGACAGCCTTGGAGCAAAAACGCTCGACTTACTGACCGCCGCTTGGGCGAAAAGCACGTCCGACACGTACAACAGCGCAATCAAGCCATACTTCCAGTTCTGCGAGGAGCAAGGCCTACCGCCGCTGGCAGCAACAACTGCTACCATGGCCCGCTACATTGCATGGATCGGAGAACGTGGCACCATTAAGGCTACTAGTCTACAGCCTTACCTTTCAGCCGTAAACGGGTTTTTCAAAGACCACGGCGCAGAACCAGTCGCACAAGGCGATTTGGTCGCCAAGGTCCGGCGGGGTCTCGCAGCGTCCCAAGTTTCCCTCCAGCCCAGCCGCACACGCCTATACCTCCCAGCCCGGATTCTTGTATCATCGCTACGCCTGGCCAAGGACCTCCGCACACAGCTGACAGACACGTGGACTCAGACTCAAGCAGACCTCATTCTGCTGTTCCGAACGTGTCTAGCGACGGTGCTACTGGCCGCATTTTTTTGTCGAGGTGGAGCGGGAGTTGAGTGCCGGTCTGGAGACCTGTTGTGTACTCCGACCGGCGGAATCCTCCTATACCACGGAACGAGAAAAGTACATGACTTTGCCCGAAATAGCATATAACAACCCGGTATATACAGTGTACGCCATTTTGTGTACAGTGTATACACTGTCTCGCAATATTTTAGACAGTGTATATATTGTCTAGGACTTGAGACGGTGTATACACTGTACGTCAAAATAACGGACAGTGTATATACTGTACACACCGCTACCCCTCTGCTACGTACAATATGGAAACTTGCTGAATGAGAGGCAAAACCCCGTTTTATCGGAGGTTTTTCCCCGTGCGCGAGAGCGCCGCACAAATCTGCATCAGGATCTGCCTCCGTCATTTTCATTATCGCCAAGGTTAGCGCTAAATTGCTTATATTTGTTCGCCACCGCCCATCGCTACTGCGCAGAGTCACCGACCGCTGATGCTGTCGCCATTTCGCAGTATCACCACTCCGATCAGCGCACGTACGCACGACCGACAGCCGCCACGGGCGCGGGGCGGACAGTTTGAATTAAAAATATGTACCGGCGGATAGGTTATCGTGCCGCCGACACAGCGTGAGTGGCGCGTCAGAGTCGGCGGGAGGCTCGGAGGGCGGCGAGGTGGGCCGTAGCGCCCAAGAGGCGGGCAGCGGGAATAATACAGGTGTGGGCACCGACGCCGACCCCGTCGCCACCCTGCGAGGCAAATACATATAAAGACAGAGGGGCAGACGGGTAGAGAGAAACATACGTACATACATATAGAGAGAGGGAGAGAGCGAGTGCGACACGCATACACATAAAAAAAAAAGAGAGCGAGACTAACAGACACGCATGAATACTACACAAAATGAAATACACAACACATACACGTGTACACATGCACACAATTGCACGCAAATACAGGAACGGCGACATATATCAAATGAGACACACACGGACATGGACACACACACACACACACACACACACACACACACACACACACACACACACACACACACAGGCAAACTCTCACTCACACACACAGGCAAACTCTCACTCACACACACACACACACACACACATGGGCACAAGCATGTACACACACACGAAACTAGAGAGGGATACACAAACACAAACCCTGAGAACAAGACACGCTCACATACATACAAACGTACGCACAAGAACAGAAAGTGAGAGGGGGAGAGAGAGAGAGAGAGAGATAAACTTACAGACACGCATAAATACTTCACACAATGACAGACACATCACATACACGTGTACACACACAAACAATTGCGTGCACATACAGACACGAAGATATTTATGAAATGAGACACACACGCACACAAAACACAGACACACAGACACACACACACACACAGGCACAAAAATGCACACAGATACGGAATATGGACGAATACACAAACACAAAAGGGACGGCGATAATGGTCATGAATTGGAGCAAGGGGGTATTGATGAGGAGGAGGGCGGTGGTGGTGAGGGTGAAACAGAGATACACGCACACACACACACACACATACACACCCACACACACACACGCACGCACACAAAATCTAGAGAGGAAGACATTGCTTTTGTGCGTGTTCGTTTCAATAATATTCTTAAAGGTAATTTTATTCATTACACTCTCATTTATTTCGATTTTTCATGACCACCCCATGTTGCCACCCTGCACGAAGATATTTATAAAATGAGACACACACGCACACGGACACAGACACACACACACACACACACATAGGCAAACTCTAACATTATCTGATGCGAAACACGATGGGATCCAAATCTCAAACAAACAACACAAACAACACACACACACACACACACACACACACACACACACACACACACACACACACAGTCCCTGAGAATTGGAAGAATCGGCAAATTGGATGACATTCTCTAACACACGCAAACGTCAACGTAGGGAGTGAGATAGGGGGAGGGAGGGGAAGGAGGGGAGGGAGAGTGAGAGAGAGTGTGTGTATGTGTGTGTGTATATATGTATGTGAGAGTGAGGGATAAAGAGATAGATATCCCTTCTTATCTTGCATTCGTAATGACCATAGGATATCTAGAAGTATGGCCGGACAAATGAGGTTGAAAAACTCAAGCCGATTAAACACTAATAAGTGCATCATAAGATAGAGACGGCGTAACCTTGTGTGTGCCAATGTTGGCGCAATAATGTTGTGGAGTGCATGTTTGTACGCGTGGGCGGTGTCATCATGAGGACATAGCTTTAAAATGTTTTGCTATGCTGTCAGCCTCTCCTTTCGTGGGGTGCAAATACCGCAACGTAGGGTGGTAACTGTCTTTGTCATGACGTGGTCATCACGCACTCGTTTACCATTGCTGCCAATATTTGTGTCATGGCCGAGAGGGCGGCTCTCACATCCATTGTTGGGGCTTCAGCTCAAAGTTCGGGAATGAACATCATCGAATCGACCTAAATACAGACGCGGTCAACTTCCGATGTTGCAGCACGTCTACCTGTTATAGTAGTTACGTTTGGGTAGGATAACAACAAGAGGGTAATCTTTTGGTACGGCATCTATCTAATCAGTGAAAAGCAAGGTCACAAACCTTTTGTTGTTACTACGGAGCGAATGACAGCGGTATACAGTGCGTGGCAAGTGAAAGCAGCGATGGGGAACGCGAGGTTGTTGAGAGTGTGGGAGCGAGTGGAGGCCTCCACGGCGGAGATAGCGATACTGTAGGCGGCGAGGGCGAGGGCGATGACGAGGGTGGAGCATGGGATGGGGCAGCGGAAGGGTGGGGTGGGCGGATGGCATCGAGGAGCGCAGCCGGAGGACGGACCCGCCCGTAACGCCGTACCGTAGCAACGACGCGGAGCCAAAGTAGGCAACCATGCCATTGAAAGAGGAGCCTGGCATGGCAAGCAAGGCGAGCACAGCGGTGGCATGTGCAAGCAGCGCCCAAATGGGCGTGCGATTGGTTTTGCTCAACGTGCCGAGAGGGGTGGGCAGCTCACCCGATCTGGCAGCGGATTAGAACAGACGGCCACCCGTCGTGAGGGAGACGTTCATGGAGCCGAGCACGGAGGCGGAGACAAGTATGCCGGCGACGGTCATGCCCGAGGTGCCCAGCGTGACGCGCACGACGTCGAGCGCGACGGTGGAGGAGGCGGCGATGGCGGCGCTGGGGAGTACCGCGTCGTAGCAAATACAGATGATGATATAGGGTTTAGAGGGTGGCGCAGGTGGAGATGGAGACCATGACGCTGCGGCTAAAGGCGGGGTGGATGTAGTCGCGGTCGCCCTTTGCTCTGGGCATCATCGGCGCCAGCTCCGCCTGAACCTGCCCAGGTAAGCCCCCTGAAGGTTTGAAGCCCGTATATGGAGAAGGAAAAGGAAGAGGGGGGGAGAGGGGGGGAGAGGCGAGGGTGAAAGGGGAGAAACATACCAACGAAGAGCTAAACGCAAGAACACCAGCGAAAAGCCAAATGAGCAGCGACATGCCGGTGCCGCCAACGTGTTGCATCATCTAACCAGGCGAAGCGAAGATTCTACTGCTCATCTGTGCAGGGTGGCAACATGGGGTGGTCATGAAAAATTGAAATAAATGAGAGTGTAATGAATAAATTCATCTTTGTTTTACCAATCGGACTTAACTTTCGAACTAGGATCTGACCTTCTTTAACCCAAGAACCAAGTTTTACAAAACCATTTTTATCTAAATGGTTTAAATTTTCAAAACTTTTTGTTTCTAAGAATATTATTGAAACAGACACGCACAAAAGCAATGTCTTCCTCTCTAGATTTTGTGTGCGTGCGCGCGCGCGCGTGTGTGTGTGTGTGTGTATGTGTGTGAGTTTGTGTGTGTGTGTGTGTGTGTGAGAGAGAGAGTTTGCCTGTGTGTGTGTGTGTGTGTGTATGTGTGTGAGTTTGTGTGTGTGTGTGTGTGTGAGTGAGAGTTTGCCTGTGTGTGTGTGTGTGTGTGTATGTGTGTGTGTGTGTGTGTGTGAGAGTAAGCCTGTGTGTGTGTGTGTATGTGTGTGAGTTTGTGTGTGTGTGTGTGAGTGAGAGTTTGCCTGTGTGTGTGTGTGTGTGTGTGTGTATGTGTGTGAGTTTGTGTGTGTGTGTGTGTGTG
>JAPMLY010001574.1:59874-81632 GCA_026401115.1 Tetraselmis chui
CTCATAATAGTTAACTGCGAGCGCATCGCTCTCCTGCTCCACTCGATTAGTCACCACCACCAGCCCATCTGTCAGGTTGGTGGTCACTGTAACCACTCCATTCTCTTGCTTCCTCTACTTGAACCATGCACCGCGTTCAATAGGTTATGGGCTCCTCCTACACGTAGAAAGGTTACACGCATTTTTTTCTCGGCCTTACATCGCGCCGCTGCCGGACGTACTTCTCTTTTTTCTTTTTCTCCGCACTCCAGTACTTTCTGCAGTACTTCTAGCAACCCATCCCGCTACCATCATGTCTGCTCTACAGCGCCGGACGACCCAGCTGACAGCTCACGCCCACTAACGCACTCGCTCAGTGGGTACAGGTTGCACACATGTCCAAACACGGGAGGGGGGCGCACCTCGTTGGGTGAACACCTCATACACAGGGTGCACGTCAGCTGTCAGCGGCACTCGACACCAGCCATTGGTCTCCCCGACGGTCCTTTGTGCCCCACTTTACGTGGAGGATACGGCAAGGGCGTGTGAGACACCCCGGGGCATCAGGCCGGGCGGAGGGGTCGGCGGGCACCATGCCGTCTCACAAGACCCACCGTTAGGCACAACCCGTTAGTGGATTTTTCCACTGTACCGGTACCCCATGGCTCCAAAGAAAGGCGCTTTTGTGTAGTATTTATGCGTGTCTGTTAGTCTCGCTCTCTCTCTCTTTTTATGTGTATGTGTGTCGCACTCGCTCTCTCCCTCTCTCTATATGTATGTACGTATGTTTCTCTCTACCCGTCTGCCCCTCTGTCTTTATATGTATTTGCCTCGCAGGGTGGCGACGGGGTCGGCGTCGGTGCCCACACCTATATTATTCCCGCTGCCCGCCCCTTGGGCGCTACGGCCCACCTCGCCGCCCTCCGAGCCTCCCGCCGACTCTGACGCGCCACTCACGCTGTGTCGGCGGCACGATAACCTATCCGCCGGTACATATTTTTAATTCAAACTGTCCGCCCCGCGCCCGTGGTGGCTGTCGGTCGTGCGTACGTGCGCTGATCGGAGTGGTGATACTGCGAAATGGCGACAGCATCAGCGGTCGGTGACTCTGCGCAGTAGCGATGGGCGGTGGCGAACAAATATAATAGCAATTTAGCGCTAATCTTGGCGATAATGAAAATGACGGAGGCAGATCCTGATGCAGATTTGTGCGGCGCTCTCGCGCACGGGGAAAAACCTCCGATAAAACGGGGTTTTGCCTCTCATTCAGCAAGTTTCCATATTGTACGTAGCAGAGGGGTAGCGGTGTGTACAGTATATACACTGTCCGTTATTTTGACGTACAGTGTATACACCGTCTCAAGTCCTAGACAGTATATACACTGTCTAAAATATTGCGAGACAGTGTATACACTGTACACAAAAAGGCGTACAGTGTATATACCGTCTCAAGTGCTAGACAGTATATACATTGTACGTATGCCGTATACACTGTCGCAGTTTACACTTGGGGTTTAACATATACACTAGAATGGCATGAAGGGGGCTAGAACCGCCGGTACCGGAACGGAGCTATACGCCCTATCCAAGTACCGCCAAAAGTCCGTACCCCATAGGAACAATTTGTGTATATGAACCCATCGCATCGCATCGCGACTGAGCGGCAAACACCTATAGCGAAAACCTATAGGTGGAGGGCCAAGACTCCCCGGGAGTCTAGCGTACATATGTGTCCATTAGTAGTCCTACGGAGGGATATGTAAACACCCACCCCGAGCAAGGTCGATGACCCTCCTCCCGTAGTCGCCACTTTCGAAGATCTGCGGATATGATTGTGCGGACGCCTCGGGCCCCCGCAGATACCGAAAAATGTACAAAGCGGCTGCACATATCGGAAGAACGATCCGCACATTTTAAAAGTACTGTAAGATAGTATTCGGTATCGGCACGCGCTCCATGCAGCAGTTCCCTGCCCGAAGCGCAACAGCGGGGCGCAACACAACAGCGGGGCAGTTCCGTCAATGACCCTTCGAACTTCAAACGAGTGCGAGCGCTCGCCATAATATCCTCACCCGCGCCATCAACAGCCAAGAGCACGTAAGAGACTGGGTAGGTCGACGTTTGCGGGTACCGGTGAAGGATCGGGAGTCCGAGCACGACCACGCGCAAGACGAGAGCGGTGGTGGAAGGTCTCACGAAGCGCGACATACAACCCAACAAGCGCACGGAGCGAGGTGCTTCAAAGGAAGGCGCGGACGGTGTGTGCGAGGAGGGTGAGGAAGGCGGCGGTGAGGAGGTTGGTCAAAGCCGGCTAATTTGGCACGCCGACGAGGATATCGCATGGTTTTGCGCGGCCATCGCTCTTAAAAGGTTCACATGCAGCGTACCCGCCTACCCGGTACCGCGATGGCTAGCGCAAAGAAGCTTTATTTGTAGCGGTTGCAACAGTTTTGTCCCTCGTCATCTATATCTGCGGCTGCCGAAATATATGAAGCGCGCGTTTCGAGTACCTCGTTTCCGGGTGCAGAAGGACCTAAATGAACAGATTTGCTGCACCTATAGTAACTGTACGACTATTTGCGGGAACGGCTACGGATTTATATAAAACGTGGTCTAAGTGTACATGTATTATTTTTGAAAGCACTTCGTACATGGCGGCTTTCCCGGCAACTTTTGATCGCGTGGATAGCAGCTTTCGGCTCACTCCGCTTAACCTCCAACCGTGCAAAACATGGCACGGCTATATAGGGCTACCCGCGCTCACCGAGAGCCCTCCCAAGCCGCCGTTTTGACCTTGTTGAGATGTGGAGTTTGACCAAGAACCCTATTTCTGTAAACTCCTCGGGACTAATCACTATAACCTCTATGGATTGTGCATTCTGAGCTCATAAGCTAACAAGCAAGTTGCTAGCGAAAATATAGAAACCATTGATTATGCATAATATTGGGCCAAAATGACATCGGTATACTGTTAGACTTGGGAACGGATAGTTACACGGAGGTCGTGCCGGCCCCACAAGGGGGGCCGGCTGTGGTGACTAGAGAGGTGTGTGGAGAGAGATGGCGGCCGGCGAAGGCACCGGAAGGCCGGCCGACCGCCACTAATAGGGAATAGAGTACCGCTAATAGCATAACACTAAGTACTAGAATGACAAATAGCTACCTTGTACATAAGTACTATGCAACGGGATGCTAGTGCTAACACCCCCCCTCAAGGTAGCCGAGGTCTTGACGTCGTCCTAGCTTGCGTTGAGGAAGGTGTCATCTTGGTAGAAGGTGTAGTGCTTTTAGCGTGTGTCTCCGGCCGGATAGGTGTAGCGACATGCGCTCACAAGAACGTGCCGCTACCGGCGAGTTGCCGATATGAAGCAGTTCCGAATGTACTGTGTAATGTACTATTCTGACATGTAGCGGGAAAAACTGTCCACGGGAGAATTAGCCGACGCATGAGAGCGACCGGCGAGGAAGAAGCACAGCCAACAAGGCCGTTAGGAGCGTGTAGGCACGCAAAAAACATAGACGGGCGCTCGTGTTGACTCCCCCTTTCTCGCCGTGGGAAAGTTAAGCTCCTCGCTAAGTAAGGTGAGCGTTGCGGCATTGCCTCGGGAAAAAACAATAACAGTACTAATTAAAGTACTGAAAGGCTAGGTGAGACTTAAAGTTGGGTGGGGCGAACGTGGCGCCGGGCGCTTTACACACGCTCTTCTCCTTTTTACGTGGGAGATGGTAGGACAGTCGCGGACAACCAGCTCGAAGGCGAAGCGTGGGGTCGGTGGGACGATGAATTACTAGCGTGGCGCCGAGCGCTTTACACACGCTCTACTCTTTTTTACGTGGGAGTAGATAGGACTAGCGTGGCGCCGAGCGCTTTACACACGCTCTTCTCTAGTGTAGCTTGGTGGAGGGCCCATAACCTGTTAGAATTGGGAACGGATAGTTACACGGAGGTCGTGCCGGCCCCACAAGGGGGGCCGGCTGTGGTGACTAGAGAAGTGTGTGGAGAGAGATGGCGGCCGGCGAAGGCACCGGAAGGCCGGCCGACCGCCACTAATAGGGAATAGAGTACCGCTAATAGCATAACACTAAGTACTAGAATGACAAATAGCTACCTTGTACATAAGTACTATGCAACGGGATGCTAGTGCTAACAATGTATCACTGCATGAACGTCGCTCTTGTGAAGATCCGCGAACCCCCCCCCCCCCGTTCCTGCGCTTGAGGAATCGGGAAAATGAAACTGAAAATGAAAGTGCTTTTGAACAATATCGGTAAAATGGACCGACTGTTGTCTAACGGCCATCATGAAATACTTTTATTCCATCCATCCATATGACACTTTGGAGTGACGATTGGGCCGGGTACTTTTCGACAAGGTACACCTATTAACAGCACACCTATGTGCATCAATGTGTGCCGATGATCCTCGGTGGTTAAACAATTCCAAGCAACCGCATTAGTTGCCACGGTTCCCCCCCTTAAGCAATAGCAATAAAACAAAAATAAGAAAAAGCAGACCGGAAAATGAATCCACTACCAGTAAAGAATGCAACAATAAAGCCGTTGCAAGACCTTCACGATGCACGGCCCTCCTACGTTTTAGCACTCCACCCCCGCTTGCTCCCTCTTCCTTGTCTTCCTCTTCTGATCACTCGCTGATTGACTACCTCGTCGTCGGAGAGGACTTCTTCTCCAACCTCCATAGTACGAGGGTTCCAGCCGCGCCCGCGTCCGCGCCCGCGCCCACGCTCATCACCACCACGAACTATATATGTTATGAACTCTTGTTGTTCGTTGTCTTTTTCAGAGGATACGTTAACGTATGACTCGTCGTCTTTAGGTACGTCGGAAACCGAAGTACTCGAGTGCGATAATTGTAAGCGAATTTCCGCCGCGGGGGCGAGGCTCGCAAGCGGCATTTCCTCATCATGCCATGTCTCGTCCGCGGTTAACGTAGGATGCGTTAACGTAACCCCACATCGAGGCCGGTATTGAAGTTTAACAAACTAAAACATTCCAATAATAGTATGCAAACCAAAATGAATGCATTCCCGGCACTGACAAAGAAAGATCTACATGTGTGTGTGTGTGTGTGTGTGTGTGTGTGTGTGTGTGTGTGTGTGTGTGTGTGTGTGTGTGTGTGCGTGCGCCCGCGCTTGAAATCATCAGAAAGACAACACGATACATGTACCTAGGCACAACTACACGGGCTACTACCTACTCGTATTATATTACCTATGAATTTGACATCTATATATAAAAGTTCCTTACAAGAAAAATAAGCATCATAAGCCACCAAGCAGAAAGATAAAAAGATGAGGGGAAAACCTAAGCCCGAGGAACATGAAGGTTATTCGACATTTATCATCATCATCATGCAGTCTTCGATTGCAGTACATGTACATGCACATCTTTTATCTGATTGTGACAAGTACAATCATTCAACCGTATATTGTAGGACATTGTACAAGTACTCGTTACTAATTCCAATTCGTGCTTTTCCATCGGACGGACGTACAAACGTGGGTACGTCGCTACTGCAATATTCATAAGGATACTGACGCAAAGTGTACGACCTGTACCTCCCGGTACGTACATGTACGCACAGTTAATCTAACTAGCCAGATGACGCGCATAAGCGAGTTCTCCGATGCAAAAGGAGCCGCGTCGCAAATCTCAATGCTAGACGGGCCGCCTCTCTGGACTGATGACAACGGTCAAACAACTCTAACGCCTGACACGTAAGCGAAGCAAGCATGCGTAAGCTATCTGGGCAGAAAGCTATTTAAGCCCAGTGCAGTAGAGGGAGGTGACAGAACCATTTAACAATTCCTTTGTTCACTTACAATATATATATTGCTAAAGTACAAGCAGTGAAATATCCTCTCGACATCATCTCTCGACAACATCATTTTGCCATCTTGCAACGATAGAACTAGACAAATTAGAACTGATTTGTGCTAGCGTTTAGCTTGACGAGGCTAACCGCCACACTGGTTTCGGAGCTCTTTGGTCGACGCACGTTTTCGCTACCATTTGATTCGCTCGACGTTGCATGATTGACTCGAAATAGCTTCTGTTGGACCTAGACATTACGTGGTGGTCGTAATTCACGTTGGAGGGACTAAACTGTCGAACGTTAAGCTTGTGTTACAACGCGAGCCTCGTAACGGTAAAACTTGGTTCCCGGCTGGCTCTGTCACAGCTAACGAAGAGCATATGTTGATGCTGCCGTTCGCGAGTTACACGAGGACACCGACCTTACTTTGACTCCGGATGATTTGACACGGTTGAGTGACGCACCTGTTCGAGTTGCGTTACCTGAAGGACAACATCTTGTTTACGTGTACTCGGCTTATGTTCCCGTTCCGTTCGTTACGAGCCACTTGCGTACTCCTGCTCAGCTCGAGCAAGCTCTTACAACCCAGTCGACGATTAATCTGGATGGTTCTTACGTCGTCCCGGAACACTTGATATTGGTGGTCTGAATCTTACGCCCGCCAAGACGGGTTTACTTCATGCTATGAAACATAAAAGCGAGCTACTTCACTTCGGTTACGTGACTCAATGGGAGACTTTTCGTCGTGCAGTCTATACGTCTCATGCACTCTTCCATGACGACACGACTATTCCGAGGCAGCTCTTCATGTACCCCCGGTTTTCGTCGGTCGATTCTAGTCATGTTCGGCTACTGATTCGTGGCTATATTAGTCAACTGTATGGTGAAGCCCCGACTGATTCACGCGTGGGAATGCGTATGCCTACGCCGAACTTGGCTGGATTACCTGTGACCCTTACGGAGACTCAACGCAAGGCTGCCCGTTTCAGTCTAGTGGCAATGCCCGTGAATTGGAGGATTGGCTCGAGGCGCAACCTCAGCGCTTTATCTTACTAGGCATTACGGCTGATTCGTACGACTCGTTTATCTGGGTTACTTCACAGTCCTCAAGACATTTGAATGGGTGGTGGCTGAATCGGAAAGACCAAGCTGCTATCCAGTCTACGTTTGACCTGCTTGTCGCGGAGCTACGGAAGACTACGTTTCGTCTCCCGAACATCCAAGATGATGCGATTAACGCTATGCTCAACCTTACGCAAGGCAGCATGAGTTACGCACTCTACACCAAGCAGTTCAACGACTTTTTACGTCGTTCACGTCAGAATCTTACAGCCGATGTGCAGTGCGTGCACTTTATCTACGGACTGGCAAACTTTACGTTGAAGAATCAAGCGAAGTCACACCGATCTCAGAAAGGTTACAACATCACTCTGGTGGAGCTGCAAAATTTCTTGAATGACGTCGTAACACATTCGCCGGAACTCGGTGGCATGCGGTCTACAACTGGCCCATCTACAACACATGGAGGCGGACAACCCACTCGGAAGCGCAACTCTGACGACCCACTCGTCGGAGCTGCTAAGATCCGGAAGCGCAATGGTGGTGGCCGTGGTCGAGGCCGTGGACGTGGGGGCAATCAAGGTGGAGGTCGTGGTCATCAACCATCTTCAAACTCTGGCCGTGTTGACTTCTCCGCCATTGCTAATGCAATGACCGCTGAGGAGCGCAAGAGGCACATGGAGGAGGGACTTTGTTTCAAGTGCCACAAGAGGGGACACCGACTGTTTCAGTGCCCTGAAATGAAGGGCAAGGCACCTATGGAAGTGCCGCAATCCAAGAAGTAATGATGGTGGCAAGGCTGTTCTACCAGCGAACTAGAGCAGCCGGCTACATCTACTGTTCGTTCTGAGACACCGTTAGCGACAGAGGTCGTCGATTTACCTTCGACATCTCCATAGACTACAGTCGCGACACATGCAACTTTAATAGCATGTCGTCGTCGTCAGACAAAGCAAAGACAGAGTCGTAAACATGTAACGAGACGTTCGATTGATTGGAAACTGGTTGACTTTGTTTTTGACCCTCCGCATGCACGATTCAACTTCACACTGGAGGGATGTGCTGATGATGAGGGTTTAAACTCGCACGGTGACTTACCTTACTGTTCGCCGAGTGACTCGATTATTGAGAGGGACTTGTCAGGAGAACGGGTGTTCATTAATCCACCCTTGGAGTTGGCTGAACGGATAGCACAACATTATGAGGATTGTCCTCGAACATCTCCGACATCTACGATGACTGTTTTTGTACTACCAAAATGGGTGAAATTCGCTCAAATGACTCGGCACTAGAAACTCTACCGGGAATTCTAAGCGCGGACACATGTTTTCACTCGCCAGTCTTTGGAAAGCCCAGCGCAACAGGAGGCGGTTGCTCCAACTCCTTGGCATGTACATCTATGGTTAGTCGACGCTGATTGTGCTGATTGACGTCACCTACATAATCTGACCAACCCACCTCGGCACCTGTACCTCTTGGCGACGCGGAACAGTCCATCGCTACGCTGCGACAATTTTCTCCGCCAACTACAGCCATGCTGATTGACCTCACGGAAGCTCGACCGTTAATTCGAACCGAGCTGACTGTGAAAACTCTTGCTTGCGGACACGAGATTTCTGGATTAGTGGACTGCGCTGCGACGCTTGATTTCGTATCTGAGGACTTCGTACGACGCTTTGCTTTACAGACTCGAAAGTCTGTGACGAAGACTCATGTTCGACTTGCCAACGGACAACGAGTGACTTCTTCGACAGTCTGCGATGTTACTTTTGAGCTCGCTCGACACAAATTTCACCGGACTTTTTACGTCTTACGTGATTTACGTGCACCTGATTTAATATCTGGTTTATCATGGCTTGATGACGAACATGCCTCTTTACAGCTTGGTTCAACCAAGGTTTTTACTCTGATGGATGGCACAGCAGTGGAGACTACGCTCGAGGAACGACGCCCCGAGTGTCTACTGATGTCATCTACGAAGGTTCAGAAATTCATGCGCAAGACGCGCCGCAGCAGGGGACGTAATGCTGAATTCTACGTCATTGAACTTACGCCAGCCGCTGAACAACCGACTGACTTTCACACTAGAGAGAAGCTAACAACAGATCTACGTGACAACTTCCGGTCGTTACTCTACGATGACTTCCCGGAGTTAATGCAACCTGTCGACTCGCCGCATGTAAGCCGACAGTGGGATCATCCGATTGAAACAACTGGCCCGATGCGACGTCAACGGCTCAACAGATTGTCACCCGCAGAGCGTGTTGAGCTAAACCGACCGCTCAAAGACGCTGTAGAGGCTGGTCTGATCCGTCCCAGCTATTGTGCGTTCGGCTGGCCAATTCTTTTTGTGCGTGAAGCTAATGGCTCACTTCGTCTGTGCATTGACTACCGTGGCCTTAATGAGGTTACGCGTACATATGCTAACCCGCTTCCGCGTGTGGACGACACGCTTGACGAACTTAAGGACGCGAACTTTTACACCCACCTCGACCCCGCCTCTGGCTTTTGGCAAGTTCGAGTGCGTGACAAGGATATCCACAAGACGTCGTTTCAGACCCCTGATGGTTTAATGGAATGGGTCGCCATGCCGTTTGGCTTGTGCAATGCTCCAGCTACATTTCAGCGGATGATGAATGACCTACTTGGCGACTTTCTACATGAGTTCGTTACTGTCTACCTCGATGGCGTCGGTATCTACAGTCGAACTCCAGAGGAACATCTGGAGCACCTGCGTCTCGTTTAACAACGATTCAAGGAGGAGGGCTTAAAGTTACCCCTTAAGAAATGCTTCTTCGGCCTGCAAGATATGGAGTACCTGGGCTATACTGTGTCGGCTGGTAAAATTTCGGTTTCCACAAAGGAAGTCGAGGCCGTTGCAGACTGGCTAGTGCCCACGACGCAGAAGGAGGTTCGCAGTTTCGTGCAGTTCTGCAACTTCTATGTCAGATTTATTCATCATTTCAGCGACCTTACGGCTCCATTGACGGACTTACTGCGGAAGTCCCAGCCACATAAGGTTACGCTGACGCATGCCGGTTTGGAAGCCTTTGAGACTCTCAAGTTACGGCTCATGTCCGCGCCATGTCTGATCCTTCCGGAGGTCGGCTCGGACGCGACGCTCACCGTGGCTACATATGCTTCAATAGTGGGGATTGCAACAGTCCTATTGCAAGACCAAGGAGGAGGTTTCTTACTTCCCGTTTCTTACTGGGCGCGTAAGCTGAATCCAGCTTTCCGTGGTAACACTTACTCTGCGCACGACTTAGAAACTTTGGCCGTATGCGAAGCTGTCAAGCATTGGAGATGCTATCTTGAACGATGCTCTAAGGCCGGCCACTAGTGGAATAGCCAAATAGCGCACACGTGACCATGTTGCTGTACGGTACAGTACGTCATATTACGTTTCTCGATTTCAAGCCAGTCCAGTCAGCACGAGTCGGCCTAGGATGTATGGGTGCATTACGCGTTACTAAACAAATAGCGAATAGAGACCAACTACAATTATGTACTTGTGTGGACCATCTAGCGACGATCGTCGCTACTACCAACTATGTGGAGGAGCTACCCCGCAAGTCGGTATCGAAAAAGTTGAGTAGACGAGAATCTTGCTGCCACACAGATGGTGCAACTTGTTTTATAAAGGTATATCAAGGAACGCTTCTAGATTTTCGATAAATTCGGCGTCGATCTACCTCTTGTTTGAGCAAGTGGGCAAGTCAACAAGAGATAGATTTTCGAAAATGCGCGTGTCCGGATAGATCGCTTGCCGAGCGAATGCGTCCGCTACTCACTCCAACACAAGCCGCGCAGGATTCCATGATAGCGATAGCGACTACGTGGTGAACATGTGGGGTACTAGCGATAGTCCTAGGATTCCTTCTTCTAGACGATGTGTTGTGAGATCCCCGTGGTGGGCATGATAATGGACACATCCGTACGTTGTACTCCGGGGGAGTCTTGGCCCTACTATCTCGCCAATAGTGGATGTACTGCGGGAGCCCGTTGCTCGGGCAGTACGGGGGTATACATATGAGATATATCCCCAATGGGTACCGACTTTTCGGCGCGGTACTTGGTTACGGCGTACGGCTCCGGACACGGAGGTGCCGGGTTCGATTCCCGGTGATGGCACTTCCGTGTACCCCTTTCACACGATGGCACGCCACTGATTTTGCGTTGTCCCGTTGCTGGCATCCCTCGTTGCTGTACGGGTACTTGTAGTCGGTGAGCCAGCCCAAACCTTTAGAGCGGTCGCTCAAACCCATAGCGGTCCGGTTGTATTTCGGAATGTCAATTCGCCAGTATATCGTGTATATTATTTGAAAAACGCTATACCTCCTATTCCGAATAGGAGGTATATTCGCGAATATACCTCCTATTATTTGCCTGGACCTATAGCTCGTATCGCTTCGCGATTTATTTATTACTAATAATTCCGACGTGTCAGTACGTTTCGATAATGTATAGTGATACGTACCGCTATCGCTATTCCGCTATTCCTCTAGTGGCCAGCCTAAGTTCCTTGTCGTAACAGACCACGAAACACTGCGACATCTGCTCAAGCAACCGAACAACAAGCTAAACAAGCGGCAAGGTACTTGCGGGATTTGCAACCGTTTGTGGGCTCGATGACACTTGCATATCGCAAGGGAGCTTTGAACGAAGCTGATCCGTTAAGTCGGCGTCCAGACTTCGTACCTCATGCCACAGTTCCATTATTTTGGGATGGCGAGGTTCCGTCAGATCGAGAATTACGACGGAAGTCCCAATGCTTGAAGACGCACAGTTAAATGTCCTGACTGTTAACGCGTTGCAACTGAGCCCCGAGTTCGCTGATCTCATTCGCGAGGGGTACTCCCAAGACTCGTTTTATGGGGACGAGGGTGAGTGGACGAAAGACAGCCGGATTGAAGCCAGGGATGGATATTTTTGGCGCCTCGATCGCCTTTGTATTCCACAGAACTCTTAGCTCCGACTGAGATTGATCACTGAGATGCACGCAAGTTCGTCAGCCGGTCACAGAGGAGTCGCTAGCACTCTTGCTAAAGCACTCGACAGATTCTGGTGGAAACGAATTCGCCAAGATGTGAAAGATTTTTGTGAGCGATGCGTCGTATGACGACGAGTAAAGATTCGACCGCAGATGGCTGCGACTCTTTACCCACTACCTTTTCCACCCAAACCGTGGCATACAATTGGTCTTGACTACTTTACACAACTAAATGGCTTTAACAATGTGTTGATTGTAGTAGTCCATCTAACTCGAATGGCCCATTTTCTGCCGTGTACAGAGATTGTTATTGCCGAAGAAACTGCAACTTTGTTTTTACAGGGAGTCTACCGTTTACATGGACTACCCCGTGTGCTCGTCAGTGATCGCGACCCGAAATTCGTCAGTGGCTTCTGGCAGACTTTTTGGCGACGCCTTGGAACGCGCTTGAACATGTCTTCCATTCGACATCCAGAAACAGACGGACTGGCAGAGCGCGTGAACAACACGTTTCAGCAGCTTCTTCGTTGATTATGTTGCTATGATGACTCTGATTGTACGACGCTACTACCACAAGTGGAATATGCGTACAACGCCTCTCGTGCACTCGGAATTGAACACACACCGTTCGAGGCTAATTTTGGATTTTCTCTTGAGGAGCCTCTTGACGTGCTATTCAGCATGCGACCATCAATTCCAGTTTCGCAAGACGCAACAGAACGGTTGAGATTGTTACAAGAAGTACATACCCTGGTACGCTCTGTGTTATAGCTACACAAGGACGAGATGCAAGCGCGCACAGAACCGTCTACAGCGCCACACTTCACCAGAGGAGACATGGTGTCAGTCGTCATAGCAAACCTTGTTCTGCGTGGACAACCGAACCGGAAACTCAGAGATAGACAGCTTGGACCTTTTACATTTGAGGAGCAAATTGGGAAACACATTTACAGATTGAAACTTCCAGCGACATTACGCTTACATAATGTGTTCCATGTGAACAATTTACGACCATGCTCTACCGCTCCGCTACGACCAGCTGTCCCGGTGACTGTTCCTGAAGGAGACGACGAGGAGTTTGACGTCTCGCACATCTCTGTTGTGTGCATTAAGTCGCTACCTGGGCGACGAGGCAAATATCTGCTCTTCATGACGCACTTCAGTGATGACGACATTCCACATGTCTGGCACCGGTTGAACGAAGTACACCGGACAACAGTTACATAACAAGATTTCTTGGAGACGCCCCAATGGTACAAGTTTGCCAAGACTCAGGTGTACATTGACTTCATGCAGGTTCATCCAGCGCGCATTCCCGAGTCCCAGTAATTGCTTAAATAAAAGAGCTTAGACCACGGAGGTCTGCCTCGCGGCGGCCTCAAAGATATGTCAAGAGGGGGAGGGTACGAGTGTGACGAGTACAGTCATGCAACAGTACATTGCATGACATTATACAAGTACTTGTTACTAATTCCAATTCGTGATTTTCCATCGGACGGACGTACAAACGTGGGTACGTCGCTACTGCAATATTCATAAGGGTATTGATGCGTAGTGTACGACCAGTACCTCCCCGTACGTACATGTACGCACAGTTAATCTAACTAGCCAGATGACGCGCATAAGCGAGTTCTCCGATGCAGAATGAGCCGCGTCGTGAATCTCAATGCTAGACGGGCCGCCTCTCTGGATAGATGACGACGGTCAAACAGCTTTAACGCCTGACACGTAAGCGAAGCAAGCATGCGTAAGCTATCCGGGCAGAAAGCCCAATGCAATAGAGGGAGGTGACCGAACCATTTAACAATTCCTTTGTTCACTTACAATATATATACTGCAAAAGTACAAGCAGTGAAATATCCTCTCGACTTCATCTCTCGACAACATCATTTTGCCATCTTGCAACGACAAAACTAGACAGATTAGAACTGATTTGTGCTAGCGTTTAGCTTGAGGAGGCTAACCGCCACATGATGCTGTCGCGTTAACAATTCATATTTGTAATCAATAATACCTAATGCGATCCTTACATGCTGTCGTCTGTCGTCCCGCGCCCGTCGTCCAGCGCCTGCGGACGTGTGTATTCATATAAAGTACATGTACCAGTACCGTACGGTACCGCGCGCCCAGCTCACAAACGAAGTGGGCAGCAGTGCAGCACCACTCCACCGACCCTCCCCGCCAGCTCCACTCCAATCACTCTAGCTGCCAAGTATCTGTTGATAAATATGGCTGGACTGACCTCTACTGTCGCTACGCGGCCGCTTGGTAGCGCTCACAACCGCTGCCAGGCGCCTCTTCGCGCCGCCAGGTGTGCACATAGCCACGACACACACACACACACACACTAGATAGGCCGGCCCGCGTTGCACGCCCCAACCCTGCTGCATAATCTTCCTCGGAGATTAGGCTGCCGTCAGTCGCGCTTACTTTGTACCACACGCGTGTTGGTCGTCGTAACGACGCGGTTGATTCAAATAGGCGCCATTTCCCCTCGCGTTAGGTCGTGTCTATGCCCGCCCGCCTCATAATCGAGGGATTACTCGCGATATACTCGCGACAGAGCCGACACAACGACTCGTTGCCTTCCTCCGCCATTAACCACTCCCACACAACAGCACCACACACAACGATACCCCCGCGCTGCTTTTTCTGGATTGTTCCACCCCTACTACGTTAGCTCCAAGCGCCTTTCGTGTCCGCTTGTTCCGTCAAGAACCTCTACTTTCGAGTCAATCGTTAGGGTTCCTAGGGTATACATCCAGCCTTGGCCAGGCATAGCACAGCTTCTCTAGGCTCTTAGACCTCACACAATGAACAGAAAACCGGGGAACCCCTTCTAACTGCCCCCCCTCTCACCGCAGGACTGGGGCTTCCAAAGTTTCACCCCGTTTGGGGCTGAGGGTTTGCGCTGGCAACGTTGGCTTCACTGACCTCAACGACCCCTCCCGCCCACTGGGCGCGCCCTCCAAGCCCGTCTGTGACTCCGAGTTTGGGCCCACCAGCCGCCAGATCTCAGCCATGGGCATCTCCGATTCCGGCTTCAACACCGTCGCCACGCCACGTGCAGTGAGCCCCCTCCCTCAACCAACCGAATAGTCTATCCTCGATCGCAAAGGATTACCACATGCTTTTCATGCGCTCCCAAATCCCCTATAGCAATGCATGAAACCTTTTCCGGGGCCTTAACAAGCTTCACTTGCACCGCAGTATGTTAATTCTTACTTAGGTAAGTATGAAGCCTCTGTCAAATTGCATTATCAACGCGCATTTGAGCAGAGCTGTTAAAAGTAATTTGGAAGTGCGCGCGGGTGGGTTGGTACGGCGCGCAGAGCTATGCAATAAAATTGGACTTTGCTGGGAGGTTGATTGTGTTGGAGAGAGGCCAATACAGGGGCGGTGATTTGGCATTTTGAACGTATTTGTATTGAATTTGGGGAGTATCGCGGCCACGATTTATTCATCCCTTGTTTCGCATCACACCATCCTTTGTTCTTCTTGCCTAATTGCGCAGTCAAGCTCTATGGAGCTTGTAAATATTTTCTTTTCATGGGGAGTAAAGGTGGACTTGGAATATCCCCAAGAACTACACGAATGTCATAACGACCTTCCACTTGCCCCGGAAAGGGTCACACTAGGATATGCGGACGCGAGTGGTAAAGCCAAAAACTCAACAACATCACCGGGGGTCGCATGTGAAAAACTCGCGGGTCATTTCCGCCCACACCTCAATTATGTGTGCGACGCCAGACTTTTGCAGTATTACGTCGCAAAGGGGCTGCGAGTAACCAAGCTCCACCGTGCAATGACATGTAAATAGGCACAAACGTTAAAGCCATGGATCGAGATCAAACCAAGCTCCGATCAAAGGCCAAAAATGCGTTCGAAAAGGACTTTTTAAGCTTTGCAACAGTAGCGTGTTCGGGAAGACAATGCAAAATGTGCGAACGCAAACGAGCTATGATTTTTTCACGAACGACGACAAGCTGCAGAAAAGAGTGGCAGACCCACGCCGAGAGGTGTAATGTGATAGGGAACATTGCGGGGGTGTCTCGGATCAAAGATGATGTGATGCTAAACAAGCCAATCTTCATGGGGGCCGCCATATTGGACCTTTCAAAGCTGTTGATGTTCCGTTTCCACTATGACGTGATTCGTCACGCTACGGCGACAAGGCAAGGTTACTGTTTACCGATACCGACTCCCTATGCTACCACATCGAGACCCCGGATGTATATGCGGACATGGGGCAAATGGCAGAGCATTTCGACGTAAGTGACTACCCCTCAGAACACCCACTCTTCTCGAGCATTAACAAGAAGGTGGTGGGGAAATTCAAGGACGAAACAAACGGTGTGCCTATCAGCGAGTTTGTGGGCCTCAAGTCGAAGATGTACTGATTTACGGTGGGGGAGTCAACCAAGCGCACGGCAAAGGGAATCAAAAAAGCGGTGGCGCAGCGGGACCTCATGATGGAACAATACAAAGCATCTTTGGATGACACGGCATGTACGGTGAAGCAGACGATGATTAAGTCTAGGAACCACAGAATTTGCACAGTTAGTGCGACTAAAAGCGCCTTGAGCGCCTACGACGACAAGCAATGGATCTGCGACGACGGAGTGACCACACGGGCCCACGGTCACTATCTAAACAGATGCGGCAACGTTCATGGCGCGTAGACGTGCAGCTCGCTGTGCTTGGGAGAGTTGGGCGGTATTAAGCTGACCGAGACCATCCTTAGTCACGCCGGACTTTGGAAGCACGCGGCGCCCGCGCTCATCTTTGATAAATTTCCGGAGATATTCCCGACGTTTGCGGTTCAACACTTTCCGCGCTTCAGCCAACTTGTCCATGAGCGCCGGGACATCTAACTGTCCGACATGTTTGTTGTGAGCACCGAGCAAACCCGATATGTTGGTCACGCCACGCAAAGAGTTGTATATTTTGGGGTTGAAGGGTCGAGGTCCAGCGCCCGAAACGAAGTCCTTTATTACGCTGAGGCGGACCAAATCCTCCCGCACCCTTGCGTCGATGGCGTTTGATGCTTCAAGGCCATGACCATGATCCACTCGTCCAAACACCTCTTCTGTATAAAACTCGTCGAAGCGAAAGTCATTACCGTGCCGCAGACCGGCATCGAGCAACAAACGAACTAGCTCAATCAACCCGTTGGCACTTCTCGCGCGCCTCGCGCCGTCGGATATCCTAACTCGATTTCGAACGATCGCGGAGTCACGGCGGTGTCCAATGTACACCATCGGGGCTAGGAGGGCGACGGTGGGGTTGGTTGTGGCAAGATCGCGGGCTGCTTGTGTGAGCATGTCAACCCGCACTTTGTACACGGTGACCCACAGCCATTCAGGCAGCCTCGCTCCGACTTGTTTCTTAAGCAAAAGTTGAATTTTGGTGTCCGCGCCGGCGGCTAGCTCGTGAGACTTTCGTATTGCCCGGTTGGTTCTACGTGGCAGCGATCGTCGGCCAAGTGATAAATATTGATCGAAGCGTCGGTCCGCCATGCCGGGGTCCTCTGCGCGGTTGGCGAATTTGCCCTCCCACACGGTTTGCAAGGCATCTTGGGTGTCTGCATCTTTTGGTCGTACTCTTCTGCGAATACCCGTACGGGGTCCTCGGCGGCCTCGATCCGCCCGCGGATCCGCGCCAAACGGATATTATTTTGCGTGGCCTGCATTTAGGCTTAATGTACACAAAATGTCATGCCGGCATGACAAAACTAGTAGTTATTACACAACAATCGTGTTATTCATTTGACCCATATTGTTCGTCCAACATATTGGATCGTTCCTAGATCCATTAGAACCCGATGTAATTCCTAGTACTAGTTTGATTTTTGTTGTTGTACACATAGCTTTTTAAAACGGTCGGGCGCGCCCCTCCGGTGGCGTATATGTCGCACATAAGATCTATATTTAACAGAGCTGGAGCTGGGTACGTCACTATGATGTCAGAAGTGTTGAAGGAGTATTTTTGGGTGAAATTGTGGGCCCCCGATATTACTTGAGGCTGAGAAGCATGAAAAACTACCTCCTTATTGAGATTACCGTCTTCCTTAATTATCTTCAATACAAGGCGTAGATTTGTGTACACCGTATTCTGATTAGTATAAAGGCGTGTGATAATTGACGATGCCCTATAAATTTGGACTAATGTATTGGTATACGATAATTCGAAATATGATGTTGATGGGATTTCGAGTGCTGCAGAATTCATCAGGTTGTTAACTTGTTCTTGCAGATTATTTATTGTTTGCAACACATCCCCGACGATACCTTGCGTGTAAGTTACCGCCGCGTCCACGCGCCCTTTGGTCGCAGCGTCGGAATCCAGCACGGGCTCGGCTAAATCAGTTATACGGTTTGATTTCATCGACAATATGGCATCGGAGATGTTGACTTTCTCCGTGTCTCCTTCTTGTGCAAAATCATAGGTGATGCGCGGAATTACTTTGTCAACATACTCTTTGTCTGCCGCGTCTCCCGAGTAAACAAGATCTCCTACATTCTCGATTTCGTATCCATGGACACTTATAAAAGCAGGGAAAACACTGAAATTTGGCATGCTCAAAGAATCGGCGAATACCCGCCATCTCTTATCGGCGGCGCCCAACGTCGTCATGAAGCTTTCCGGGACTAAAGTTGAACGACTTACATTTTGTCCAAGGGTGGCGGCTTCAGGGTCGAACTCGAAACGGGGTTTGTCATCGCCCGTTATCAACCCCCAAGGGATCGGTGTGTCTAGGAACCGTTGGTCAACATAGGCTTTGTTTGTCGCGTCGCTACCTATCTCAGGAAATCCCACGCGTTCTCGATTTTTTTCCGTTAGCCCGTATAGCGTCCATTCCGGCATAGAATGCCGGACCATTAATAGTTTCTGTGACAATGGAGTCCGTTACAATCGCCGAGAATTTAACGTCCCTTGCGTGTATCTCTTTCCAACGGTTTTCAATAGTACCCAGTACAAACTCAGCATCTCCGTCGGGGAACATGTGTCCATCCACCTCGACGCCATCATCGTTGTATTTCAGCCGCGCCACCGTGTCCCCGTCTGAATTCATAAACCGGATGTCGTTGTACAAATCGATGTCGTCGGCCACCTCAAGGTTGTCGAAGTAGCCGTCCTTGGCGTGGACCTTGTCCCACCGCTGGTTTTCGCTTCCCAAATCATGGAGCTCGTTTATATTGGGTAGGAAGTGTGCCGATATCTCCAAGGCGGTGAGGTCGGCGAGGGGCTGTAGCACCAGAAAGCCAGACGTGGCCGGGTGCTTGAATAAGGCAATGCCCGTGTACAAAATGTTCGCATCCACCTCCCCCGCGTACACACCGAGACCGTGGATGGACACCCATTGCGCGGTAGTGGATCCGAGGCTCTGGTTATTGCTGGGATTCATTGACGCGTCCATGAGAATGCTCCCACTCGACATGCTAGCCGCGGGCGTCTTCGGGTCCCCTGTCCGCAACGCCTCTCACGACACGTCGGCAAACTCGGGCTTGTCGGCCAAGTCGTTGTACGAACCGCTGAAGAAGGTGGGCTTATTGGAAATGTTGCCCCATGCGATCGTGCCCGGCAGCTCCTCACCCAAGTCGTTGTTAAATTCCGACAGGTTGACCGTTCCTTGACTGGGGCGCACCCACTCTGGCTTCCCCGTCAAATCGTCATATGAGCCACTGAAGAAGGTGGGTTTGTTCAAAACGTCCGCCCACTCCACATCGTCGGCCGTCAAGGACAAGTCGTTGTTGAACCCCGACAAGCTGACAGTCGCATGGCTAGTGGCCACCCATGTCGGCTTACCGGATATGTCGGACCACGAGGATGCGCCGTCCCTGCCGTCGGTGCCGTCGGTGCCGTCGGTGCCGTTCCTGCCGGGATCGCCTTTGAGGTCCTCGACGCTTGGCCTGTCGGTCAAGTCGTTGAACGAGCCGCTAAAGAAGGTGGGCTTGTTGGTAACGTTAACCCACGCAATTGTGCCCGGCAGCTCCTCGCTCAAATCGTTGTTGAATTCCGATAAGTTGACAGTTCCTTGACTGGGGCGCACCCACTCCGGCTTTCCCGTCAAATCGGTGTACGAGCCGCTGAATAATCCGGGTTTGTTCAACACGTCCGCCCACTCCACGCTTGTTGCCGTCAAGTCGTTGTTGAACCCCGACAAGCTGACGCTCGCTTGGCTAATGGCAACCCATGTCGGCTTCCCCGACAAGTCGTCGTACGAGCCGCTAAAGAAGGTGGGCTTGTTCAACACGTCCGCCCACTCCACGTTGCCACCTGCTAGGGACAAGTCGTTGTTGAACCCCGACAGGTTGACGCTCGCTTGGCTAATGGCAACCCATGTCGGCTTCCCCGACAAGTCGTCGTACGAGCCGCTAAAGAAGGTGGGCTTGTTCAACACGTCCGCCCACTCCACGTCGCCACCTGCTAGGGACAAGTCGTTGTTGAACCCCGACATGTTCACGCTCACTTGGGTGTCCGCTACCCATGTCGGCTTGTTGGATATCTCCGACCACTCGGACGCTCCGTTGAGGCCGGGCTCGCCTTGGGGGCCCGTGAGCTCCTCAATACTCGGCCCATCGGTCAAGTCGTTGAACGAGCCGCTAAAGAAGGTGGGCTTATTCAACACATCCGCCCACTCCACGTCGCTGACTGTGAGGGACAAGTCGTTGTTGAACCCCGACAGGTTGACGCCCACTTGGGTGTCTGCCACCCATGCCGGCTTGTTGGTTATCTCCGACCACTCGGACGCGACGTTGAGACCGGGCTCGCCTTGGGGGCCCGTGAGGTCCGCGATGCTTGGTATATCGGTCAAGTCGTTGAAGGAGCCGCTAAAGAAGGTGGGCTTGTTCAACACGTCCGTCCACTCCACATCGTCGGCCGTCAAGGACAAGTCGTTGTTGAACCTCGACAAGTTGACGCTCGATTGGGTCTCCGCCACCCATGTGGGCTTGTTGGTTATATCGGCCCACTCAGACGACCCGGGTGGGCCTTTGGCACCGTCCTCTCAGTCTTGGCCGTCTTGACCGTCCTGACCGGGCGGGCCAGGTGGTCCGACGGACCCAGAGAGAGGTGGTTTGTCCGTCAAGTCGTTGTACGAGCCGGACGTTGCCACGGTGGCAAAGCTGGGGAGGTCACTTAAATCGTTGTATGACACCGAATCGCTCTCCAACAAGACTCGGCGCGACGTGCCACCTGCATCGAGGACCGACACGGAATCCGCGAAGACGTTTACAAAATGCCCCTCGAGCCACGGGGTTGTCGGCGCGCCAATCTTCTGAAGGGGTGTGCCTGGCTCCGGCTCGTGTGGGATCATGTCGCCGTTCACGACGATGCCGTTGCTAAGGGTCGCCTCGTTGATTCGATCCAAGGAAACGGTTGTCGGGTGCTCGTATTCCACGAGTTCAAACGCATACTCGAGGATATCCTCCAAACTTAATTCGCCCTCATAGTCTAGAAAGCTTGTTAAAACGATGTTGGAAAGGCTGGGGACCGGAAGCTTGTCCACGGAAAAGTCCGTCTTCTCGGTTTTCGGAATGAATTCTTGTAAAGTGTTACTTAAGCTCGTGCCATCCAAATTTATGTCCTCGGCGAAAACAGTTTTCCATTCGTTCGTTTCGCTGCCGAGCGAGTGAATCGGCCCCAACACCGGAACCGTCGTCGGTAAGAGTGACGCGCCCACGGATATGTCGGTGTCAAACCCGATCGTTGTGATGTTATCGGTGCGGATGTTCGCCGCGCTGAAGTTGTCGGAAAACCCAGTCACCGTGTCTGTGAGCGTTGTTAGATCCGTAGTCAACCCCTCGATGTTCGAGTCTTGTTGGTCATTTTCCACCTCCTCCACTGTCACCCGGGCAGCTAGCTCCCGGTACAGGGATTCGATTTGGG
>JAPMLY010001575.1:0-48294 GCA_026401115.1 Tetraselmis chui
TCCACCGATTTAGCTGAAACTTTCCAAGACCTCCTAGGATCAGACAGACTCGGGGTTACGGCGGTTGCCCTACTCAGCAACTCGCTAGCGCCCTCGACGTACACGAGCTACCAGAGCGCAATCAGGCAATTTTTTATTTTTTGTGCAGAAGAAAACATCGCCCCGCTACAGGCCACACCCGCCACAATGGTCCGTTACACGGCCTGGCTGGCCCTACTCGGCACGGTCGCTGCGAGCTCGCTGCAACCCTACTTCTCCGCCATAAACAAGTTCTTCCGTGACCACCGGCGCCAACCTGTCGCCGTGGGCGAACTCTTGGCGGACGCCCGCCGTGGCCTCGAAATGCTACAGCACCGCCTGGTACCTACCACCGCTCGCCTCCCGCTACCCGCACAAGTCGCCCTGGACATCCTACACTACGCCAACACCCTTCACGATACTTTCGCGTGGACCCCTGCTGCCTTACCCCAGATGCAACGCTTCCGGGCCTGTTTAGCGGTGTGCGTCAATTACACGTTTTTCTGCCGCGCCGAGACCGGCGCCCGCTGCCAGACCGGCGACCTTGTGGTCGACAAGCCTTCGCAGCAAATCTGCCTCTACGTGCGGAAGTCTAAGGGGGACCAGCGCCGCGACGCCAGCGATAAACTAGTCATCGCGGTACCTGTAGCCGCTAACCCCGTCCTGGCGAACCTGATCGACTACTACACAGAACAACGCGCTATCTTCTGTACCAAATTCTACAGCAAGCCACCCCCGCTCGCCTTCTGGAGTTTCTCACCTTCAGAACCCTCCACCGATTGGGGTGCCGCGTCCACCATCTCCACCTGGCTCTCCCTCGCCCTCCTCGCAGTCAACTCGTCAGCTCCCGCCGGCTTTAAATGGACGTCGCACAGCCTACGGAAAGGCGCGGCGTCCGCTGCCAGCTGCATCGGCGCGCCCCTCCCCGTAATCAAATTTATGGGTGGCTGGGCCAAGAACAGCTCTGTGACTGAAGGAAAATATATTGACCCAACCATGACCCCAATACCTGCTGCTTGGCGGTTCTTCGGCTGGCTCACTCCGTCCCCCCCGCAACACTAATTCTGACTATGCAAGCCTTTGGCTTTAGGTTACTGGCAAAACGTGCCCTAGGGTAAATGGTCAGATTGATTTGAATCTAGAGGTTTGCATATCCAATATCATGTGTACGGGACAATAACTCTAGCGGTTACTGTTACCGTTAATATCGGCGCGTCTCACCTGCAGGGCAACCACCTTGCCCAAGCAGTTAGACGCAGCCAACGACCAACGACTTCCCCAACGGTCAGCTCTAGCTAGCCCGTGCCTTATAAGCCGTAGCTAGCCACGAGCCTAGGCACTCTCTGCTTTCGCGCTCAGCCAATCTAGGCTTCGCGCGAACCCACCCACCCATCCCTATAATCCTGCGCTAATTGACCCCCAGACCCTGTCTGTGGGTGTCCTTTAGCCAAATTGTAAGCAAGCTGACATCTTTGGTAAAACGTGCCCTAGGGTAAATAAGGATTAATTCAAGGATTTACCCTAGGGCACGTTTTGCCAAAGATGTCAGCTTGCTTACAATTTGGCCAAAAGACACCCACAGACAGGGTCTGGGGTCAATTAGCGCAGGATTATAGGGATGGGTGGGTGGGTTCGCGCGAAGCCTAGATTGGCTGAGCGCGAAAGCAGAGAGTGCCTAGGCTCGTGGCTAGCTACGGCTTATGAGGCACGGGCTAGCTAGAGCTGACCGTTGGGGAAGTCGTTGGTCGTTGGCTGCGTCTAACTGCTCGGGCAAGGTGGTTGCTCTGCAGGTGAGACGCGCCGATATTAACGGTAACAGTAACCGCTAGAGTTACTGTCCCGTACACATGATATTGGATATGCAAACCTCTAGATTCAAATCAATCTGACCATTTACCCTAGGGCACGTTTTGCCAGTAACCTAAAGCCAAAGGCTTGCACAGCCAGAATTAGTGTTGCGGGGGGGACGGAGTGAGCCAGCCGAAGAACCGCCAAGCAGCACGTGATGGGGTCATGGTTGGGTCAATATATTTGCCTTCGGTCACAGAGCTGTTTTTGGCCCAGCCACCCATAAATTTGATTACGGGGAGGGGCGCGCCGATGCAGCTGGCAGCGGACGCCGCGCCTTTCCGGAGGCTGTGCGACGTCCATTTAAAGCCGGCGGGCGCGGACGAGTGGACTGTGAGGAGGGCGAGGGCGAGCCAGGTGGAGATGGTGGACGAGGCACCCCAATCGGCGGAGGGTTCAGCAGGTGAGAAACTCCAGAAGGCGAGCGGGGGTGGCTTGTTGTAGAAGTTTTTGCAGAATGTAGTGCGTTGTTCCGTGTAGTAGTCGAGCAGGTCTGCCAAGACGGGGTTGGCGGCGATTGGGATAGCGATAACTTGTTTTTCGCCGGCGTCGCGGCGCTGGTCGCCTTTAGATTTCCGGACGAAAAGGCAGATTTGCTGCGAAGGTATGTCGACGATCAGGTCGCCTGTCTGTTGGGAGAGCGCTGCGGGTGTCCACGGAAGGGTGAGGTGCAGCGTGTCGGCGGCCTGTAGGATGTTGAGGGCGACGGGCGCGGGTAGAGGAAGGCGCGTGGTGGCGGGGATGAGGCGGTGCTGCAGCATTTCGAGGCCACGCCGGGCGTCCGCCAGGAGGTCGCCCACCGCAATAGGTTGGCGCTGGTGGTCTCGAAAGAACTTGTTGACAGCAGAGAAGTAGGGTTGCAGGGAGCTTGCGGCGACCGTGCCGAGCAGGGCTAACCACGCGGTGTAGCGTACCATGGTAGCGGGAGTGGCCTGTAGGGGGGCGATATTTTCCTGTGTGCAAAAAATAAAAAATTGCCGCAGCGCGCTGTCGTAGCTTGAGTACGTAGAGGGCGCTAGGGAGTTGCTGAGTAGAGCGACCGCCGTAACCCCTAGCTTGTCAGTTCCTAGGAGGTCTTGGAAAGTTTCAGCCAGATTGGCGGACCAGGGCGCCGGTGCTGCTTCGAGGCGTAGGCCGTAGCGGGGCTGTCCTGTACGCAGAGGCGGCACGCGCTGTACAGGGGCGTTTAATTGTACCGGGCGAAGCGCCCGTCCAATCGCTCCGCGTCGGGTGTAGAGCCACGAAGGGGTTAGAGACGAAAGGCCACGATGCTCCACGCGGGAGGCCCGACCCCCTCGGGCTTGCCGCGCCTGCCGGGAAAGAATAGGTCGCGTGCCGCTGGGAAGTGTAGCGTTTCGGTGGCCAATCGAGCGAACGCGTGGTACCACGGTTTGTTGGGCCAAAAGGGGGCGATGACCGTGGCCGAGGCTTGAGCTTGGGCGAGTTTGGCGGCGAGGGCAGGGAGGGCAGACCAGGGCGGGTTGCAGTAGTTGTTTTCTCTGCGCCACGCGTCGTCGGATAGGCGGAGGCTGTCGACGTCCTCGCACAGTGGGTCGCGCCAGCGGGCGTTGAAGCGGGGGAGCTGCGCGTTGAGCATAGACGCGAAACGGTCGATCGTGTGAGGCCCCCACCGGCGTTGCAGGTGGGTGAAAATACGGGGGTTGAGCTGCCAGTCCTCGTAGTCCAACTCGCGGCTTAGCTTGTCGGCCCATATGTTGGCCGCCGAGCGGATGTAGCGCGGCCGGATGTTGATGTCGTTGCTGTCGAGGAGGTACCATAGGCGACGGAGTTCGGCCATCATGGCGGGCGAGCGCGAGGTGAGCTTGGTGAGGGCGGCGACTACAGCCGTGTTGTCCTCGTGTAGGAGGACTTGCCGGCCTCGGAGTTGGGGTAGAAAAGATTCCACCGCGTGTCGCACCGCTCGAAGTTCCTTCCACGTAATGTGTTGATGGCGGTCGGTAGCGCTCCAAAAGCCCCGGGCTTGATAGTTGGAGTCCTCGTTTAGAACGGCACCCCAACCGTAGGCGCTCGAGTCGGCGTGGAGGTAGGCGGTCTCGATAGGCTTGTAGATGGACCGGCCGTTGTGTTGAGTGGGGACCGTGCGCCACCACTCGAGGTCTCGGCGTAATTGGTGGGTGAGGCGGACGCGTCCGCCCCACCCAACCCGTGTGGCTAACACGTCGTGGAGTTCGCGCAAAAAGAAGCGCGCGGGGGCGATTGCGAGGTAGAGGAACTGTGCTTTTCCGGCGAAAGCCGCAAGGTGGCGTGTAGGAAGCCATCGGGCGTTGGAAGCGGCTCGTCCGAGTAGGGAAGAGGCTTGTTGCGCGAGCTGGTGGAGTTTTGCGGGCGGGGCGCGAAACATGCCGTGTTGGAGGTCCACCGTTAATCCCAAATGGTCGCCCACTTGAGTCGGTGTCCAAACGCCTTTCTTGGGGTTGCGTTCGAGGCCGAGGGTGTCGAGGAGGGCTTGGACGCGCTGTCGCAGTAGGAGGGCGTCCGCGTAGGAGTCGGCGAGGAAAAGGAAGTCGTCCATGTAGGGGAGTAGTCGGGTCCCACGCCATCGCGCGTTTCGGAGGAAGCGCTTGGTAGGGCGGCGACTGTGGGGGGAAGTAGCCGCTGGCACCGGTTGCGGGGGGCGTCGTAGGTGGTTTGTGAACACCTGAGTTAGCTTGCAAAAGTAGTAAGCCGAACCCGACCAGCCCATGGGAAGGCATGCTAGGCGCCATAGCGTGCCGCGGTAGTTGACCGTGAAGAAGTCTCGGTCTTCCTCCCGGATGCCAAGGGTGTAGTACCCGTCGGCAAGGTCGAGGGAGACGAAGTAGTCGCCCGGACGCGAGAGGTGACGTAGGTGCTTGAGCGTCTCGCACGTCATGGTGAAGGTCGAGCAATAACGGTTGAGTTCTCGAAGGTCGATAATCAAACGCCATTGGTTGTACCCGGGTTTTGGAACTAAAAACATCCGGGAAACGTAGCGAGGGTTGTCCGCCCGCTCCCAAGCACCGCAAGCCTCGAAGCGGGGGAGCTCCGAGTTTAGAAACTCGAGTTGGGCCGGCGTCGCGTCGAGCATAGAGATGCCGTGGTTGAAGGGCTTGGGGCGTAGGCCGTGCTTGAACTTCACGCGGACGCCATGGCGGATCCAGTTTAGGACTTGGCCGCTCGCGCCGATGCGCTCCCACTCCCGCCATCTTCGACGCACGCGGTGGCGCATGTAGGAAGACGTCGGGGAGCAGGAATCGGCGCGGCGGGCCACACCGTCATTTCTTGGTCGAGGGTTTAGCCGGGTCGGTCGGCTTGGGTGGCGGGGTGGCGCGGGCTGCCGCTGCTGCTGCTGCTGCGGCTTTGCGTTTGTCGGCGGCGGCTTTGCGGGCTCGCGCGTCGGGGCCGGGAGGCTTGTCCGGTGTGACTTTCGCGAAGGCAGCTCCGGCGGCGGCCTTGCTGGCGGCGTGTAGGCTGACTTCCAGCGTGCGGTCGACGAACGCTTGGCGAAGCGCATCCAATGTGCCGGAGACCGCGGTAGGGCGCGGTCGGCAGAAGCGCTCGTGGGCCAGTTCGGCAAAGACGCGGTCCGCATCCGTGCTCGTTTGTCCGCCCTTGGTGAGGCGGAGGAAGCCCAATCTAGTACGGGCGGCCTCCTCCGTCGCCATGTGGGTGCGATGACCCGCTCGGATGAGGGTAATCGCTGCCGCCTGCTCTGTCGGTAAAGGTGTGCCGTGCGACAGCGTGTCCAGAGCCTCGCCAATTGCCGCGTTGGCGCAGCTGTCGAAGAAGGCATAGCACCCGATGTGTAGGTACTCGTCGTAGGCTGCCTGGGTGCGTTTGTCGCTTAGAGCGCGGGCGGTGTCGTCCGTGAGTGTCCACAGACGTGGCTCTTCGACGTCGCGAGGGGGACGTTCGAGGCCGGCTGGAATGACTTCGCCGTAGTAGGTGAAGTCGACGAAATCGGCCGCGGAGGGGTCGGGTTCGTCGTCGAGCAGGTCGATAGGTGGCTCGGGGGCCTCCTTACCACCCTCCGTCGCTGTGGTCGCGTCGGCGGGAATGGACTGCTGTTGATCGGTAGTAGCAGGTGTGGCTGTCGTCTGCCGGAGCTGGGCGAGTAAGGCAGCGTTAGCCGCCAAAAACTGCTCAGTAATCCGTTGCTCCGATGCCAAAACTGCCGTACGAATCTGTTCGGCTGTGCGTTGTTCGAGTGTGGTAGCGTGAGGGTCGGCCGCTGCGGCGGACGTAGACTGCTCAGGCTGCATGTTGGGGAACTGCGTAGCTGAACGAGGGGAAGTGTCGCGTGACGCTCGAGTGCGCATGGGACGAAAAGGTAAAACTGACACCCTGCTCGACTACGAGAGTCGAGACTGCATTCGCGCGAAGCCTAGATTGGCTGAGCGCGAAAGCAGAGAGTGCCTAGGCTCGTGGCTAGCTACGGCTTATGAGGCACGGGCTAGCTAGAGCTGACCGTTGGGGAAGTCGTTGGTCGTTGGCTGCGTCTAACTGCTCGGGCAAGGTGGTTGCTCTGCAGGTGAGACGCGCCGATATTAACGGTAACAGTAACCGCTAGAGTTATTGTCCCGTACACATGATATTGGATATGCAAACCTCTAGATTCAAATCAATCTGACCATATGATAAATAAACAGCCTTACCCGTACACAAGTTAAGGCCGGTTCTTACATGAACTTAGCCACCATCTAGTCAGATTGTTTGAAATCTAGAGGTTTGCAAAACTTACTTACATATGTGGCAGAACGCAAAACCTGAACGGTAAAAGCGTTACTGTAAAAGCGGCGCGTCTCACCCAGTCCTCGAGGTAACCCTCGAGGACTGAGGAAACGCCTAGCGCAACGCCCCATGTCCTGCCCCCAGCAGCACTAGCTTGCGGCAGCCCCTTAAGCCGGTGCAACCCCCGAGCACTGGCACTCTTTGCTTTGCGCTCGCGCAATTGCAGTCTCGACTCTCGTAGTCGATCAGGGTGTCAGTTTACATCGCCTCATGCGCACTCGAGCGTCACGAGACACTTCCCCCCGTTCTCAGTCGCCGTCTAACATCATGCAGCCTGAGCCGTCGGCCTCCACCCCCGGAGTCGACCCTCTCCCCTCTGTAATCGAACAGCGTACTTCCGAACATATTCAAAGCGCGGTTTCGGCCCTCGAACTCGGACTAGTTGAGCAGATTCAGGCGTCTAACACCGCCTTGCTAGCCCAGCTCGAACGATTAACAGGCCCTGCCGTGCTTCCGAATCCACAGCAGTCCATTCCCCCTGACGCGACCATTGCGACTGAGGGTGGCAAGGCAGCCCATGAGCAGCCTATCGACCTGCTGAACGACGACTCCGAGCTCCACGAGCCCGAGTTCGTCGATTTTTCCTCCTACGGTAAAATCATTCCGGCCGGTTTGGAGCGACCCCCTCGCGACATCGACGAACCTCGTCTGTGGACGCTAACCGACGACACGGCCCGCTTCCTCAACGACCGAAAATCTCAAGCGGGGTACGACGAGTACCTCCACATCGGGTGCTATGCCTTCTTCGACAGTTGCGCCAACGCGGCAATCTGCGAGGCTCTGGACACGCTGTCAACCGGACCTCCTCTACCAGCGGAGCAGGCGGCGGCCGTTGCCCTCATCCGAGCGGGTCATCGCACCCACACAGCGACGGAGGAGGCCGCCCGTACTCGACTGGGCTTCCTCCGCCTCACCAAGGGCGGACAAACGAGCTCAGATACGGACCGAGTGTTCGCCGAGCTCGCGCACGAACGTTTCTGCCGCCCACGCCCTACCGCGGTCTCGAGCGCACTGGACGAGCTACGCCAAGCGTTCGTCGATCGGACCCTCGAAGTCAGCCTACATGCCGCCAGCAAAGCAGCGGCTGGAGCAGCGTTCGCGAGAGTCACGCCGGACAAGCCACCCGGACATGACGCCAAGGCCAAGAAGGCAGCTGCCGACAAGCGCAAGGCCGCAGCAGCAGCAGCAGCAGCAGCAGCAGCAACAACGGCGGCCGGAACTAAGACTGCAGACGGAGCCAAACCCACCACGAAGAAAAGATGGTGTGGCCCGCCGCGCCGATTCCTGCTCCCCGACATCCAACTACATGCGTCACCGCGTGCGGCTAAGATGGCGGGAGTGGGAGCATATCGGCGCGAGCGGTCAAGTCGTGAACTGGATCCGCCATGGCGTGCGGGTCAAGTTCAAAAGCGGCCTACGTCCCCGACCTTTCAACCACGGTGTCTCCATGAAGGACGCCACTCAACCTCAACTCGACTTCCTAGCTACGGAGCTTCCACGCTTCGAAGCCTGCGGAGCTTGGGAGCGCGCCAGCAACCCCCGCTACGTCTCACGCATGTTCCTCGTCCCAAAACCCGGGCTCAACAAATGGCGGCTTATCATCGACCTCCGCGAACTCAACAGCTATTGCGCGGAGTTCAAGATGTCGTGCGAGACCCTCAAACACTTACGCCACATGTCCCGCCCGGGCGACTACTTCGTCTCCCTCGACCTCGCGGACGGCTACTACACGCTCGGCATCCGAGAAGAAGACCGCGACTTTTTCACGGTCAACTACTACGGCGAGCTGTGGCGCCTAGCATGCCTCCCGATGGGCTGGTCGGGGTCGGCTTACTATTTTTGCAAACTGACCCAAGTGTTCACCAACTACTTGCGACGAGCGCCTACCCCGATGACCGCCGACTCCGCTACGCCGTACAAGCCATCGCGACGTTTCCTTCGCAACGTCCGATGGCGCGGAGTACGACTGCTACCTTACATGGACGACTTCATGTTCATGGCCAGCTCGTACGACGCAGCTCTACTGCTACGCGACCGCATCGAGAACCTCCTCCACCGGCTAGGCCTCCAGCGCAACCCCGACAAAGGCTTGTGGCAGCCCACCCAAGTGGGCACCCACCTGGGCATGACAGTCGACCTCCTGAACGGCGAATTTCGAGCCCCAACCGACAAGCTACAAGCCCTCGCAAAACAAGCTTCAGCGTTGCTCGGCCGCGCAGCTACCTCCGCTCGGTGGCTACCCGCCAGACAACTCGCGGCGTTTGCTGACAAGGCCCAGTTCCTCTACCTCGCCATCGCACCAGCCCGCTTCTTTCTACGCGAACTACACTGCGTGCTGGCTACGCGAAAGGGATGGGGCGGACGTGTCCGGCTAACACACCAGTTGCGCCGCGACCTCGAGTGGTGGCGCACGGTGCCCGACCAACACAACGGCCGCTCAATCTACAAACCAATCGAGACCGCGTACCTACACGCCGACTCAAGTGGTTACGGGTGGGGAGCCGTCCTGAACGACAACCCGGCCTACCAAGCAAGGGCTTTTGGTACGACGACGACCGCCAACAGCACATCACATGGAAAGAACTCCGAGCCGTTCGCCTCGCGATCGAATCCTTTCTACCACAACTCAGAGGTCGACATGTGTTACTTCACGAGGACAACACAGCCATCGTTGCTACGCTCGCCAAAGTCACGACGCGCTCTCCGGTCATGATGACCGAATTACGCCGACTATGGCACCTCTGGACGTCAACGACATCAGCATCCGACCCCGCTACATCCGCTCGGCAGCGAACATATGGGCCGACAGCCTAAGCCGGGAGCTCGACCGCGACGACTAGTAGCTGAACCCTAGGATATTCGCCTACCTACAGACAGCGTGGGGTCCTCACTCGATCGACCGGTTTGCGTCCATGGAAAACGCGCAGCTCCCACGTTTCAACGCCCGATGGCGCGACCCACAATGCGAGGACGTCGACTGTCTTCACCTACCGGACGCCGCGTGGCAATGCGAGACAAACTACTGCAACCCGCCGTGGTCATCTCTGCCCGCCCTTTGCGCGAAACTACGCCAATCGGGGGCCGCTGCTACCGTCATCGCACCGTACTGGCCCCACAAGCCATGGTTTCAAAACCTCCACGACTTGGCCACCGAGACCATCCACTACCCCCCCTCGCGCGACCTGTTCTTCCCCGGTCGGCTAGGCTCGCGCGAGGGGGTCGGACGGCCAGGATGGAGCATCGTGGCCTTTCGACTGCCACGCCGGCCTGGCTACACACCCGCAGAGGCGCAATAGGACGCACACTACGAACATCTTGCGCAAGCCTCACAGAGCTACGCGCTATGGCCACTCGTTCGCACAGACCCTCACGGCCTGTCCGCTACACCCTACGAGAACCGGACGCACACGCCCCGTGGACGGCTACCATGACGAACCGACTTCGCAACCTGTTGGGTACCGACCACATCGGGACCACCGCACTACACCTGCTGAGCAGTTCCCTAGCCCCGACCACGTACGCCAACTACGACAGCGGCATGCGCCAATTTGCCGCTTTTTGCCACGAGGAGGACATCCAACCGCTACAAGCTACTACGCAGTCGGTCGTTCGCTACACAGCCTGGCTAGGACTGCAAGGTACCGTCGCCGCTGCATCGCTACAGCAGTACTACTCGGCCATTAACAAGTTTTTCCGCGACCACCAGCAGCAGCCAATCGCGGTCGGGGAACTTCTGGCCGACGCACGACGCGGCCTCGAAATGCAACAACAGCGTCTACAGGCAGCGGACTCGCGCCTCCCGTTACCAGCCCCTCTAGCGCTCTCGCTACTCATAGCAGCCGCCGACCTCCGTAAACACCTCCGGTGGACACCTACTTACCGGCACCACATCGCGCAATTTCGCGCGCTACTGGCAATCTGCACGAACTATGCGTTTTTATGCAGAGCCGAATCAGGTGTAAGATGCTTAACACAAGACCTCGTCGTCGACCGCCCATCCCAGAAAATTTGGCTTTTCATCCGCAAAGCTAAGGGCGATCAGAGACGCAACGCAGCCGACAAACCTATCCTCGCTATCCCGACGACGGCCAATCCGGTGCTGGCCGACCTACTAGAATATTATTGCACGCAGCGGACCGCCTACTGCAAAAAATTCTACAACAGCCACCCCCCCCGCCGCTCTATGGAGCTTCGCACCTTACGAAAACTCCGGCGACTGGCAAGCAGCTGCAACACTCTCCGCCTGGCTCCTCGACGCATGCAACGCCGTCGGCGCCACACCTCCCCGTGGATTTAAATGGACATCGCACAGCCTACGCAAAGGTGCCGCCTCCGCCGCTAGTTGCATCGGGACCCCACTCCACGTCGTCAAATACATGGGTGGTTGGGCCAAAAACAATTCTGTCACAGAAGGGAAATACATCGACCCTACCATGACCCCATCTCCGGCGGCCTGGCAGCACTTCGGCTGGCTCGTCCCCGCCAACCCGCTTCATCATGACTAGGCTGCGCAAACCTCCGGTTTATTACATACTGGCAAAACGTGCCCTCGGGTAAATAGTCAGATTGTTTGAAATCTAGAGGTTTGCAAAACTTACTTACATATGTGGCAAAACGCAAAACCTGAACGGTAAAAGCGTTACTGTAAAAGCGGCGCGTCTCACCCAGTCCTCGAGGTAACCCTCGAGGACTGAGGGAACGCCTAGCGCAGCGCCCCATGTCCTGCCCCCAGCAGCACTAGCTTGCGGCAGCCCCTTAAGCCGGTGCAACCCCCGAGAACTGGCACTCTTTGCTTTGCGCTCGCCCATGTGGTTCGCGCAACCCACCCACCCAACCCATAATTAGCGCTAATCTTCCCCCAGGCCAGGCCTGTGGTGGTCTTTTGGCAAAATTGTAAGCAAGCTGACATCTTTGGCAAAACGTGCCCTCGGGTAAACGCGAAAGATGAGATGTTAAGCTGTTTAATTCCTGTTCCTCGGGCTTAGGTTTTTTCCTCTTTTCTTCTTTTTGCTTGGTGGCCTCCACTGCTTTTTCTTGTAATAAATATCATTGTCATAATCCAACGCGCTGTTTTTTTTGCCCCTGAGATATTAGATTGGCAGGTAAGTCCGCACCGGCACCCTCTACAGGAGTAGGCGTTTTGCAGCAAGCACGACTGAGAGCAGAAGTTCAAAACAAAACTCAAACTCATCGTCGATCATGCTCCCGGGTAGGCGGCGCTCGAGTGAGTACAATACGTACCATTGTACGATAGCTGTGCCTTATTGCGCTAACCCCACACAAGGCACTTGTTTCACCAACTAAAACCTTCCAAAAACACGATAACGACAAAAATGAATGCATTCCCGGCACTGATCAAGAGAGGTCTCCCTACCCGTCTAGGCGTCGGCCAATTCGAGTAGTGTGAGAAGGAGCAAGCCCCATCTCACGGAGCAAAACAATTCGGGAGTGCGATAGGGGAACATGGCCGGGTACGGGGTTTCCAGCGCCCACAACGAGGAGGTGAGGGGATGCCGACGGGCCTGCGAGCGCATCCCCCTCCGGGGCCGCTGCCGCTGCGCCGCCGGCGGGCGCCATGGCGCCAAGATAATACTTTTAAAAGACCGATGTACAGAGGCTTCCCGACAGTTGCAAATCACGCGGATCACAACCGCCGGATTCACACCGCCTAGCCCCCAACCGTGCAAGGCATGGCACGGCTGTAGGGTTACCAACGCCCATCACGAGGAGGTGGCTGGGGATGAGTGCCGACGGGCCTTCGATCGCACCCCGCGGGGGGGGGGGGGGGGGGGGGGGGGGGCGACGGGCGCTGCGGTATGAAAGTTTTATCCGCATGAAAGAGTTTGCTCGGCCGTCAACATATGTGTGGCGGTTAGCCTCCTCAAGCTAAACGCTAGCACAAATCAATTCTAATCTGTCTAGTTCTGTCGTTGCAAGATGGCAAAATGATGTTGTCGAGAGACGATGGTGAAAGATGTTTCCTTGTTGTACTTAAGCAATATATGTTGTAAGTGAACAATGGAATTGTTAAATGGTTATGTCATCTCCCTCTACTGCACTGGGCTTAAATAGGTTTCTTCCCATATTGCTTACGCTTGCAAGCTACGCTTACGTGTTAGGCGTTAGGGCTGTCTAACCGTCGTCATCTGTCATGAGACGCGGCCTGTCTAGCATTGGGTTTCACGACCCGGCCTCTTCTGCATTGAAGAACTCGCTTAGGCGCGTCATCTGGCTGGTTAGATTAATTATGCGTATTTGTACGTACCGGGAGGTACTGGTCGTACTGTAGCATCAGCACCCTTTATGAGTATTGCAATAGCGACGTACCCACGTGTGTACGTCCGTCCGTTGGAAAAGCACGAATTGGAATCTGTAACGAGTACATGTACAATGTCCTGCAATGTACCGTTGCATGACTGTACTCGTCACACTCGTACCCTCCCCCTCTTGACAGATCTTTGAGGCCGCCGCGAGGCAGACCTCCGTGGTCTAAGCTCCTTTATTGAAGCAATTACTGGGACTCAGGAATGCGCGATGGGTGAGCGTGCATGAAGTCGATGTACGCCTGAGTCTTGGCAAACTTGTGCCATTGGGGCGTCTCCAAGAAATCTTGTCACGTTGTGGTCCGGTGTACTTCGTTCAACCGGTGCCAGACAGGTGGAATGTCGTCATCGCTGAAGTGTGTCCTGAAGAGCAGATATTTGCCTCGTCGTCCAGATAACACACAGCAGAGATGTGTGAGACATCAAACTCCTCGTCGTCTCCTTCGGGTAGAGTCACCGGGACAGCTGGTCGTAGTGGAGCAGTAGAGCATGGTCGTAAGTTGTTAACATGGAACACATGATGTAAGCGTACTGTCGCTGGAAGTTTCAATCTGTAACTGTGTTTCCCAATTTGCTCCTCCACTGAAAAAGGGCCAAGCTGTCTGTCTCTGAGTTTCCGGATCGGTTGTCCTCGCAGAAAAAGGTTTGCTGTGACGACTGACACCTTGTCTCCCTTAGCGAAGTGTGGCGCTGTAGACGGTTCTGTGCGTGCTTGCATCTCATCCTTGTGTAACTGTAACACTGAGCGTACCAGGGTGTGTACTTCATGTAACAATCTCAACCGTTTTGTTGCGTCTTGCGAAATTGGAATCGATGGTCGCATGCTCAACAGCAGGTCAGGAGGCTCCTCAGGAGAAAACCCAGAGTTAGCCTCGAACGGTGTGTGCTCAATTCCGAGTGCACGCGAAGCGTTGTACGCAAATTCCACTTGCGGTAGTAGCGTTGTCCAATCAGAGCCATCATAGCAACAGAAGCAACGAAGAAGCTGCTGAAACGTGCTGTTCACGCGCTCTGTCAGTCCGTCCGTTTCTGGATGTCGACTGGAAGACATGTTCAAACGTGTTCCGAGGCGTCTCCAAAGTGTCTGCCAGAAGGCACTGACAAATTTCGGGTCGCGGTCGCTAATCAGCACACGGGGCAGTCCATGCAAACGGTAGACTCCCTGTAAAAATAAAGTTGCAGTTTCTTCGGCAGTAATTAACTTTGTACATGGCAGAAAATGGGCCATTCGTGTTAGATGGTCTACTACAATCAGCACATTGTTAAAGCCATTGCTCTCAAGTAGGTGTGTCACGTAGTCAAGACCAAGTGTATGCCACGGTCTGGGTGGAAAAGATAATGGGTAAAGAGTCGCAGCCATCTGCGGTCGAATCTTTGCTCGTCGACATACGACGCAGCGTTCACAGAAATCTTTCACATCTTGGCGGATTCGTTTCCACCAGAATCTGTCGAGTGCTTTAGCAAGAGTGCTAGCAACTCCTCTATGACTAGCTGACGAACTTTCGTGCAACCCGTGATCAATCTCAGTCGGACTCAGAGTTCTGTGGTATACAGAGGCGATTGAGGCGCCAAAAGTATCCGTCTCTGGCTTCAATCCGGCTGTCTTTCGTCCACACTCCCTCGTCCCCATAAAACGAGTCTTGTGAGAACCCCTCGCGAATGAGATCAGCGAACTCAGGGCTCAGCTGCAACGCGTTGACAGTCAGTAAATTTAACTGCGCGTCTTCAAACAGCAGCTGGGACTTCCGTCGTAATTCTCGATCTAGCGGAACCTCGCCATCCCAAAATAAGGGAACTGTGGCCTGAGGTACGAAGTCTGGACGCCGGCTTAACGGGTCAGCTTCGTTCAGAGCTCCCTTGCGATATGCAAGTGTCATCGAGCCCACAAACGGTTGCAAATCCCGCAGGTATCTTGCTTGCCGCTTGTTCAACATGTTGTTCGGTTGCCTGAGCAGATGTCGCAGTGTGTCGTGGTATGTTACAACAAGGAACTTAGAGCATCCTTCAAGATAGCACCTCCAATGCTTGACAGCTTCGCATACGGCCAAAGCTTCTAAGTCGTACGCAGAGTAAGTGTTACTACGCTGAGCTGGATTCAGCTTAAGCGCCCAGTAAGAGACTGGTTGAAGACCTCCTCCTTGGTCTTGCAATAGGACTGATGCAATCCCCACTGTTGAAGCATCTGTAGCTACGGTGAACGTCGCGTCCGAGCCGACCTCCGGAAGGATCAGGCATGGCGCGGAAATGAGCCGTAACTTGAGAGTCTCGAAGGCTTCCAAACAGGCAGGCGTCAGCGTAACCTTCTGTGGCTGGGACTTCCGCAGTTAGTCCGTCAATGGAGCCGTAAGGTCGCTAAAATGATGTATAAATCTCGCATAGAAGTTGCAGAACTGTACGAAACTGCGAACCTCCTTCTGCGTCTTGGGCACTGGCCAGTCTGCAACGGCCTCGACCTTCTTTGTGGAAACCGAAATTTTACCGGCTGACACAGTATAGCCCAGATACTCCATCTCTTGTAGTCCGAAGAAGCATTTCTTAAGGCGTAATTTCAGGCCTTCCTCCTTGAATCGATGTAGCACGAGACGCAGGTGCTCCAGGTGCTCCTCCAGAGTTCGATTGTAAATACAGACGTCATCGAGGTAGACTGTCACGAACTTCTGTAAAAAGTCGCGAAGTATGTCATTCATCATCCTCTGAAATGTAGCCGGTGCATTACACAGGCCAAACGGCATGACGACCCATTCCATTAAGCCGTCAGGGGTCTGAAATGCCGTCTTGTGAACGTCCTTGTCACGCACTCGTACTTGCCAGAAGCCAGAGGCGAGGTCGAGGTGTGTGTAAAAGTTCGCGTCTTTAAGTTCGTCCAGAGTGTCATCCACACGCGGAAGTGGGTAAGCATCTTTACGCGTAACCTCGTTAAGGCCACGGTAGTCAATGCACAGACGTAGCGAGCCATCAGCTTTCCGCACAAAAAGAATTGGCGAGCCGAACTCACTGTAGCTAGGACGGACCTGACCAGCCTCCACCGTGTCTTTGAGCTGTCGATTTAGCTCATCGCGCTCTGCATGTGACAATTTGTTCAGCCGTTGGCGTCGCATCGGGCCAGTTGTTTCAATGGGATGATCCCACTGTCGGCTTACATGTGGAGAGTCGACAGGTTGCAGTAACTCCGGGAAGTCATCAAAGAGTAACGACCGGAAGTTGTCACGTTGTTCTGCAGTTAGCTCCTCTCCAGTGTGAAAGTCTGTTGGTTGTTCAGCGGCTGATGTAAGTTCAATGACGTAAAAATCAGCATGACGTCCCCTGCTGCGGCGCGCCTTGCGCATGAGTTTCTGAATTTTAGTAGACGACAATAGCAAACACTCAGGGCGTCGTTCCTCGAGCGGTGTTTCCAAAGCTGTGCCGTCCATTAGTGTAAAAATTCTAGTTGTACCAAACTGTAAAGAGGCATGTTCGTCATCAAGCCATGGTAAGCCCGTGATTAAATCAGCTGTGCGTAAATCACGTAAGACGTAAAAAGTCCGGTGAAATTCGTGTCGAGCCAGCTCAAAAGTGACATCACAGACTGTCATAGAAGTCACTCGTTGTCCATTGGCGAGTCGAACTGGTGTCTTAGTCTCAGACTTCCGAGTCTGTAATGCAAAGCGTCGTACAAAGTCCTCTGACCCAAAATCAAGTGTCGCAGCGCAGTCTACTAATCCAGAAATTTGGCGTCCGCCATAAGGAGTTTTCACAGTCAGCTCAGTTCGAATTAACGGGCGAGCTTCGGTGAGGTCAGTCAGTAGAGCTGTAGCTTGCGAAGAAAATTGTTGCAGCGTAGCGATGGACGGTTACGCGTCGTCAAAAGGTACAAGTACCGAGTTGGGTTGATCATATGCTGCAGGTGTTGTCAAGTCGGTAAACGCACAATCTCCGTCGACTAACCACAGCTGTACATGCCAAGGAGCTGGAGCAACCACCTCCTGTTGCGCTGGGTTCTCCAGTGATTGACGAGTAAAAAGCTGTGTCCTCGCTGGGAATTCTTGGTAGAGTTTCCAGTTTTTAGTCACTTGAGTAAATTTCGCCCATTTCGGTAGTACAAATACAGCCATCGTAGATGTCGGAGATGTTCGTCGACAATCCTCAAAATGCTGCGCAATCTGCTGAGCTAACTCCCAGGGTGGGTTGATAAACACCCTCTCTCATGTCAAGTCCCTCTCTAGAATCGAGTCACTCCGCGAACAGTGAGGTGAGTCACCGTGCGAGTTTAGACCTTCATCATCAGCATATCCCTCCAATGTGAAGTTGAATCGTGCATGCAGAGGGTCAAAGATTGAGTCAACCAGTTTCCAATCAATTGAACGTCTGGTTACAGGTTTACGATTCTGTCTCTGCTTAGTTTGACGACGACGACGTGCTACTAACGTTGCACGTGTCGCGAATGTAGTCGATGGAGATGCCGAAGGTGTTTCGACAACCTTTGTCGCTAACAATGTTTCAGAACGAATAGTAGATGTAGCCGGCTGCTCCAGTTCGTTGGTAGAACAGCCTTGCCACCATCATTGCTTCTTAGACTGAGTCGGTTCCATAGGTGCCTTGCCCTTCCACTCCGGACATTGGAACAGTCGGTGTCCCTTCTTGTGGCACTTGAAACATAGTCCCTCCTCCATGTGTTGCTTGCGCTCCTCGGATACCATCGCATTTGCGAGAGTGTTGATGTCAACGCGGCCAGATGTTTGACCACGTCCAAGATTGTTGCCTCCACGTCCACGTCCACGGCCACGACCACGGCCACCTCCATTACGCTTCCAGATCTTAGAGGCGTCGACGAGAGGGTCATCAAGGTTGCGCATGCGCGATGGCTGTGCAGACGGGCCAGCGGAAGACCGCATGTTGCCTAGTTCCGGCGAATCCGTAACGACGTCATTCAGGAAATTTTGCAGCTCCACCAAAGTAATCTGGTACCCCTTTTGAGCTCGGTGTGATTTCGCCTGATTCTTCAACGTAAAGTTCGCCAGACCGTTAATGAAGCGTACACATTGCACATCGGCTGTCAAGTTCTGACGAGACCAACGTGAGAAGTCGTTGTACTGCTTGGTGTAAAAGGCGTAACTCATCGTGTCGCTTTGCGTAAAATTGAGCAAAGCATTAATTGCGTCGTCTTGAATGTTCGGAAGAAACGTTGTCTTGCGTAACTCCGCGACAAGCTCGTCATATGTAGATGGAATAGCAGCTTGGGTCTTACGGTTCAGCCACCACCCATTCAGATGTCGTGAGAACTGTGAAGTAACCCAGATAACCGAGTCGAACGAATTAGCCGTAATGCCAAGCATTAGAAAACGTTGAGGCTGAGCTTCAAGCCAATCCTCCAGTTCATTAGCAATTCGACCAGTCTGCAATGGTGAGTTAATCGCAGCTTTACGCTGTGTCTCCGTGAGGGTAACAGGTAGTCCAGCCAATTTCTGAGTAGGCATCGGCATTCCCACACGTAAATCTGTCGGCGTTTCACCACTCAGCCGATTGATGTGTCCACGAATCAACAGCCAGACAGGACCAGAGTCGACCGACGTAAACCGGGAGAACATGAAGAACTGTCTCGGAATAGATGTGTTGTCTTGAAAGACCGGGTTGTGTGAGTAGACTGCACGACAAAAAGTCTCCCATGGAGTCACGTAACCGAAGTGAAGTAACTCGCTCTTGTGCTTCTCAGCACGAAGTAACCCCGTCTTAGCGGGCGTAAGGTTCAGACCGTCAATGTTAATGGATTCCGGGACGACGTAAGTACCATCCGGATTAATTGTCGAATGTGATGTAACAGCTTGCTCAACGTGAGCATGTGTACGTAAGTGGCTCGTAGCAAACATGACAGGGACAGAAGCCGAGTACACGTAAACAAGCTGTCGTCCTTGAGGTAACGCAACTCGGACAGGAGCGTCACTCAACAACGTTAAATCATCCGGTGTCAAAGTACGACCGGTTTCCTCGTGTAACTCACGAACGGCAGCGTCAACATGCTCTTCGTTAGGTAAGACATAGCCAGCCGGGAACCAAGTTGTACCGGTACGAGGCTCACGTTGTAATACTAGCTTCATGTCCGACAGTTCAGTTCCTCCAACACGAATTACCAACACCACGTAATGTCTATGTCCTACAAAAGCCATCTCGAATCAATCAGGCAACGTCGAGCGAATCAATGAGCAACGAAAACGTGCGTCGACCAAAGAGCTCCGAAACCAGTGTGGCGGTTAGCCTCCTCAAGCGAAACGCTAGCACAAATCAGTTCTAATCTGTCTAGTTCTGTCGTTGCAAGATGGCAAAATGATGTTGTCGAGAGACGATGGTGAAAGATGTTTCCCTGATGTACTTAAGCAGTATATGTTGTAAGTGAACAATGGAATTGTTAAATGGTTATGTCACCTCCCTCTACTGCACTGGGCTTAAATCGGTTTCTTCCCATATTGCTTACGCCTGCAAGCTACGCTTACGTGTTAGGCGTTAGGGCTGTCTAACCGTCGTCATCTGTCATGAGACGCGGCCTGTCTAGCATTGGGTTTCACGACGCGGCCTCTTCTGCATTGAAGAACTCGCTTAGGCGCGTCATCTGGCTGGTTAGATTAATTATGCGTATTTGTACGTACCGGGAGGTACTGGTCGTACTGTAGCATCAACACCCTTTATGAATATTGCAATAGCGACGTACCCACGTGTGTACGTCCGTCCGTTGGAAAAGCACGAATTGGAATCTGTAACGAGTACATGTACAATGTCATGCAATGTACTGTTGCATGACTGTACTCGTCACACTAGCCTTGAATGTATCATGCACCTTTCTGACGTTGATATTGTGTGGTAGCTGATATTGCTTGCATGTTTTTTGCTGTAGATGCTAATGCTATTGCCATTAGCTGTTGTTGTTACCCTAGCATGCATGCAAATGAAATACATAGCTTTTGTTCCAAAGATTATTATATATGCTCTTTCTCATTCTCTCCATTTTTCTCTCTTCTCCCGCTTCATGACATTCACCACCCGCACCACCACTCATGATTTCAATCTAGCTGTTCTTTCGTTTTTCTTTTGCTTTCACATTCTTCTCTTTCTTCACATTCTTTCCCTCCTCCATTCTTTCCCTCTAATCATCTAGTCCACCCCCTCCCTATCTCCTCCACACTATCACGGATTGATAATATGGTTGGTGGTCTATTCTCTTGATCTGACACGTTGTTGATCTAATTTCTTATAGTTACTGCCAATATTTGTGTGTGTGGGGGGGGGGGGGGGCGTGTTTTGTGTGTGTGCGTGTGTGTGTGTGTGTGTGTGTGTGTGTTGGTGTGTATGTGATGTCACCGGTTGCTACTGTCAGTCTATGGTGATATATTGTTGTGGTTAACGTGTGTTTGTGCGCGCGTGTGTGTGTGTGTGTGTGTGTGTGTGTGTGTGTGTGTGCGTGTGTGTGTGTGTGTGCTGTGTGTGTGCGTGTGTCGGAGGTTGCTATCCTCATGCTTTTGCTGTTGCTGCTTTAAATGCTGCTGAAAATTTGATGCCGTTGTTGCTCTTGCCGTTGTTGATGTGGTGGCGACTGGTGGTAGTGGGAATAATGGTAGCTGCTAGTGAGATTTGTAGTAGTGTTTTTTTTTGTAAGTATATGGTTATTGTGTCTCGCGCTGTCAAGCTTCCGCCCTGAAAACACTTGCTTCCTGATTGTGCAAATGGATGTTGTCATCAACTTTCGAGATTGTGGTCGACTTCAAATTCCGAGAAGTGAGAATGGTTACAGCTGCTGCAACGTGTGACAACGATGCCAGCCTTTTTCCGGCCCGGCGTACGGCTCCGTCATCGGTTGCATGTCTTTCCATTTCTTTCGGATACAAGGCAAACATTAAGCTATGCAGCTTCGAGCTTCTATAATGGTCTGAAAATACAGTTCGGGAGCTTTTGTAAGGTTTCTTAAGCTGCGGGGTGTGAGTGTGTGTGTGTGTGTGTGGGGGGGGGGGGGGGGTAGCAGATTTAGTTGCGCTAGGTATGTAAGAGAAAACTCGGCAAAATCGCGCATCCGGATCCGCGCCCCCGCGCCTTCGGACTGCGCTCCTCCGCTTACAGCCGACGCTCCCGCAGCCACAACAAGCTCCCGCGCTCCCGTGCTCTCTCTTCCTCACTGCTTTTTAGACTTAAAGCCTTCCATATTAATGTTTGGTATGATACGTCGTCCAATGATACGTCGTCCACCTTCGCAAGATACTCCTCGACCGCCCAAGCTTGGCGATCGAGTGTTTGCGACTCCACCTGCCGCTCCGTTGCAGCTAAGCAAGCGTCGAACACTGCCAATCACTCCCCGACCTTCCACTGCGGGACAATATTTTTCCTTGCATGGTTGGTTTTCGAAGGCTTGGAGGCCTTGGCGGGCGGAAGCTTCTTGCCGGCCTTCGTCTTGACGGCAGATTGTTGGACGCCGCTTGTGTCGCCGCCTTGGGGGAGATCTCCGCCAGCGTCTTCGTCCTCACCCCCATCCGACGCTCCACCGGACACGTCAACGACGTCGGTGTATAGGAGTTGGGTTCGAGGGCCTACGCCCGAGGAGGGCGTCTTGCCCGGGGAGGCCGCCAGTGGAGGCCCGGCGGGAGTGGTGGGCGTCGCCTTATCTCCAGTCCCGCCACCGCCAACATTAGCACGCACGACTGCGGCTCCTTATGGTTTAATGCCGGGGCTAGGGGCCGCAGCCCTTCTATCCATAGCGCGGGAGAGGTGGGAGCCAGAAGAGATGGCCCGCCGTGGTGTTTATTTGGCGGGGCCAGCGGCGAGGGCAATGGCGTGCACGAAATGTGCCCGCATTTTTCTTCGCGCGGATTCCGGGGCCGAACTCATGTTTGCGGAGGCCACTTGAGTTCGGGCCTCAAACTCAAGTGCCGAGCTCGAAAAATCGGCCACATGAGTTCAAAACGTCATTCTGAAATCAACTCAGCTATTTACGACATCCGATTAGCGCACTTTACTTGAGATCGGTACGGTTTTATCGCGGACGAACTCAACTCAAGTAATAACTGACAAGGGCCTTATCCTCTTTTAGGTTTTATCCTCTTTTCTTCTTTTTGCTTGGTGGCCTCCACTGCTTTTTCTTGTAAGAAATTATTGCAATATATATATAGGATAATGTGGTGTTTACAAAGCAGGGGGAGGCTCCGTTTGCCAAAAGTGTTGATCTCTTACATTTTTTGCACGCAAGGGGGCAAGGGCCCGGTACGTACGCTAATTGAGGGAACCGAGAGGGAGGGTTGCGTGAGCTGTGCTCGCGCAAAGGCAGAAGGTGGACGACCTATGTGTGTCGGCGCGTCATATAGGGGTAACGCATGTCTGTGTTTTACCAACAGTGTCATGCGTACTCTAGCGGTTAGAATTTGTAACGTCGTGGCAACGCCCGACTATTCTCGCCCCCAGTGTAATTTAAACCTCTATAATTTCAATATGACCATTTACAAAGCAGGGGGAGGCTCCGTTTGCCATGTTGTCGCCATTGGGCGGGTTGTTCGTCGTTGGTTGGCCACCCCATGGTGTGAGCCAGCCGAAGAAGAACCACTCTGACCGTCCTGCAAGGGCGGTCGGGTCGATGTAGTCGAGGACGACACTGGACTCCGTTGACCAGCCACCGAAGTGTTTGATCTTCTGTAGCGTAACCCCGATGTTGTAGGCGGCTGTCGCAGCCCCTTTTCAGAGGGAGTGTGATGTCCAGCTGTAACCCTCCGGGGGTCGTTCTTGCAGTGCCATCGTGACTTCGGAGAGCCATCCCGTGAGCGTGTTGGCTGTCCATCTGTCGTGTCGTTCTGAGGTGCTAATCGCCCACCGCGCTGTCGGGTATTTTCCGTCCGAGAGCGTGTGTCGGATAGCGTCGAAGAACAATAACATTTGAACTACCTCGCTGTGTACTGTAGGCGGTAGGTGACATAGTAGTTTGCACTCTGCTGACACTTCGCGTTGTCCCTTCCTTGTACGGTGGTACAAGCGTAGTCCGTCTGCCTCGGAGGCGACGAGGTCCTCTGTTAAGCAGCCTATGCCTGCGCCCCCCCTACTGAAGAATAAGTAGAGTAGTACCACCGTAGTGCATGCCCGTAGTAATTGTACTTGTTCGCGTGCTGGGCTGGCTTGAAGCAATTCACGCGACGTGGCCGCCGTGAGTTGGAGTCGTAGGGCTTGAGCCATGCGTAGGGCTTTTTCGATGATATAGGCGGGCAGGTGTACCCGTACCGGCGTGTCGTCAATCGCGACTTGAGAGGCCGCTAGGCCTTTTCTCACTTTCGCGACCAGATCTCCGAGAGCAATTGCTTCGAGGCCGTGGTCCTTGAAGAAACCGTTGACCGCTGAGAGGTACGGCTGGAGACTTGAGGCCTTGATTGTACCTAGTTGACCTAGCCATGCGACGTAGCGTGCCATGTGTGCCGGTGTGGCCGCTAGCGGCGCGAGTCGTTGCTCCGTACAGAAATCGAAGTAGCAGCGTATAGTACTGCCGTACGTTGCTTCCGTGCTAGGGGCCCATGCTGCGGCGAGGAGAGCCAAGGTCTTGGTGCCCAGTGCGTCAGAACCGAGAATTTTGGTCATGTACGGTTTCATCGTCTCGATCCACGGGTTGGTGGTGGCTGTGACGGTAACTCGGTACTTAGGCTGTGCTTTGCGGCCGGGCTGGGGGTGCGGGATTCTTGGCGCGTTGTGTACTCCCGTAAATAATGCTAACGTAGCACTGACCGCCCCTCGCCTCAGATAGAGCCACGCCGGAAGGGAACGCGGAATACTGTCACAGGCCAGTGTGGACTGCCTGTTGTACCGCGTAGCGCCCGCCGTCCGGGTAGGAACAAGTTTTGGCGTGGCGCGATGATGATTTCCTCGGAAGCCAGCTCGGTAAGCGCCTGGTGCCAGACCTTGCCTGTCCAGCGCGGGGCGACTACGGTAGCTGCTGCTCCGCTCTGTCGAAGTTTTTGGACGAGGTTGGGTAGGAGGGGCCAGGGTGGGTTGCACCAATTGTTCTCTTTTCGCCAATCGTTGTCTGAGAGGTGTATGGCGTCTACAGCCTCGCACGTGGGGTCCTTCCAGCCAGCGTTGTACCGGGGTAGTAGGGTGTTGAGGGCTGAGGCGAAGCGGTCGATCGAATGCTTTCCGAACCTCGCATCGAGTTCCGCGAACAGTACCGGGTCTAGTCGCCAGTCGTCGCTGTCTAGGTGTCGACTGAGCCTGTCGGCCCACACGTTCGCCGCTGACCTGATGTAGCGGGCCCTGATCGTGATAGAGTTCGTATCGAGTAGGCACCATAGTCGTCGGAGTTCGTCCATCATAACTGGCGACCGTGAGGTCAGGCCAGTCAGAATGTGACATACTGCTTGGTTGTCCTCGTGCAGGAGGACGTTGCGGCCTGCCAGTTGTGGTAGGAAACTCTCGACAGCGTGACGGACGGCCTTCAGCTCCTTCCAGGTAATGTGTTGTTGTTCGTCCTCCTTGCTCCAGAATCCTCGAGCCTCGACTTGCTCGTTTAGGACCGCGCCCCAACCATACCCGGAGCTGTCCGTGTGTAGATATGCTGTTTCCACGGGTTTGTGGATGGGCTTGCCGTTGGACTGACTGGGCACCTCTGTCCACCACTGTAGGTCGCGACGTAGCTGGGGGGTGAGCCGGACGAGGCCACCCCACTTCTCGCCGACGACGGAGTGAAGTTCGCGGAGGAAGAACCTGGCCGCCGGAATAGCAAAAAAAAGTACTGGGCCTGACATGCGAGTGACTGCAGGTCTTTTACGGGTAACCAACGCGCGTTCCGTGTAGCTCTCCCGATGAGGTGTCTGGCCTGTTGTGCAATCTTGTTGAGTTTTTGCTCCGGCGCGTAGAAGTAGCCTGACGCTGTGTCGATGTCGATACCCAGGTGGTGCCCGACTTGCGCTGGTGTCCAGAAACCCTTGGTGGGGTGTCGGAGGAGACCGAGCCGGTCGAGCAGCTGTGACAGGCGGTGGCGTAAGGTAAGCGCTTCCGCCTCTGTAGACGCGAAGAGGAGAAAATCGTCGACGTAGGGTAGTATTCGGGCGCCTCGCCACCGCGTGCGTCTGAGGTAGGTCTTCGAGCTGCTGTTTGTCGGTGGGGTAGGTGCTTCGGGGTCCGGGTTTCGCAGGAAATTTACGAAGGTGAGCGTCATCTTGCAGAAATAAAATGGGGATAGGGACCAACCCATAGGTAGCCCGGCCAGCCTGTAGAGTTGGCCTCGGACGTTGACGGTGAAGTAGTTTCGGTCCGCTGGGTTGATGCCCAGTGCGTAGAACCCGTCTTGTAGGTCGAAGCTGAACATATAGTCCCCCTTGCGGGTGAGGTGCTTTACCCCGAGTAGGGTCTCCATCTTGAGTCGTTTTCGCACGCAATACTTGTTGAGTGGTCGTAGGTCGCAGATTAATCGCCACTGGTTGACGCCCGGTTTTGGGACTAGGAATAGTCTGGAGACGTAGTCGCTGCAGGTCGAAGGTTCCCAAGCGCCTGCCTGTACAAAGCGCGCTAATTCGCGTTCGACGAATTCTAGTTGGGCAGGGGTAGCATCGAGTAACGACACTCCTTGGTTGAATCGTGGGGGTGGGCGGTTGTTTTTGAACGGTATCGATACGCCCTCCCGGATCCACTGTAGGGTTTGCACGCTCGCGCCGATTTTCTCCCACTCGCGCCAGCTCCGTCGCACGCGATGTCGCATGTAGTCGGAGGCTGGGTTGCAGGAATCGGCGCGGCGGTGCACACCATCAGCCCTCTGCCTCGGGCTCGGGCTTTTTGTTTTGGCGAGTCTTGTCCTTGTCGCGCTTCTCTCGTTTTTCCTTGTCCCTGATTTCCTTGTCTTTGAGGTTCTTGTCCGGCCTCGCGGTAGGTCTGTCGGGGTTGCCTCCGTCGCCCCTGCCGGGCGTCGACTGCATAAAGGTTTGAGCGGCTTGAGCTTTTGCGGCCGCGTGGAGACTAACTTCGAGGCGTTTGTCTTCCAGGGCCGCGAGGAGGCCGTCGACGCCGTTGGTGCTGCGGTCGGCAGCCTGTGTGTCGAAGAATCTGGAGTAGACGAGGCGTTCGGCGACTCGATCCTCTCCGGTAAGGGCCTTCTTGCCTTTGAATCGTCGAACGTAGGTAAGTCGCGACTCGACGGCTTGCGTGACAGTCTTGTGTGTCCGAACGGCCGCGTCTGTAATATCCCAGGCGTGCGCTCGTTCCGCTTCGGTAGCGGTTGTCGAACGAATCGTTGCCAGAGCTGTTTCGAGCGCCGCGTCCGCGGCCGCAGAGTAAACGCCATAGCACGCTAGGTGTCGATACTCGTCTCGTGAGGAAATTCGTTTCTCCTCGGTTAGGAACCTGTCAGTCTCGTCGTGTCGAGGCGTCCACAGGCCCGGTATAGAAGCGTTGACAGGCGGTAAATTGTCGTTGAACGCTCGTGGGAGTAAGTCGATCCAATCGCGCGGGTCGATGTACGCGGGCTTGGTCGAATTAGCAGATACAGGCGTGGCGTACTCGTCCACGCTCCCACCCTCAGAGACTGCGTCGGCAGGTACTGGCGGAATGTTATGCTGCTTGGTAGGGGCTGGCGGTTTCGTCTGGTCGCCGTCAACCTTCAGGAGCAGCTGGTTAACAAGATTATACAAGTTTTCAAACTGCGCTGCAGATGGTGGCGCTCGGATGTCCCCGCTGTCGTCCCCCTTTGGGTACAGGTGTTCTGGTAGATTGTCTGCCATAGTTGCCTTGTGAATGTTTTCGATAGTAGCTACACCGTGTGCTAGTAGAGATCAGTCACCTTACTAGACTGCTAGAGTCTAGATGCCGTTGCGTGAGCTGTGCTCGCGCAAAGGCAGAAGGTGGACGACCTATGTGTGTCGGCGCGTCATATAGGGGTAACGCATGTCTGTGTTTTACCAACAGTGTCATGCGTACTCTAGCGGTTAGAATTTGTAACGTCGTGGCAACGCCCGACTAGTCTCGCCCCCAGTGTAATTTAAACCTCTATAATTTCAATATGACCATATGTGTATATCTCTTTCTTTCTACAGGTACAGGTACAGCCGTATCATCGCTGTGGCGATACCCTAAACTGTACTGACAGTTCGAATTGCCGTTATTGATTCAGTGTCATCATCGATACAGTACAGCCAGTAAGAGGGTTCATGGTAGTACCCGTAGCACTATTAAGGTTTACGGGTATCGCTTCGCGTACAGCGATACACAAATCTACTTAGCAGAGCAAGTACGGCGAGTGCTACCAACCTCACTCCAGTCGCCCTTGCTGCTCCACCTGTGTCAGAACGCACCCGCACGGTCTCCCCGCGTCCCCCCTCCGCTTCTTGCACGTCCTCCAAAGTCCTCTAAATCCCAAGCACCGGCCATACACTGCACTGCGGCTGAAAATTCGTTTTCGTTTCGAAATTCGCTCCGCGTACAGGGTTGTGACGAGTATCGATAGATACTCCCGCTGACTGTTACGGTGAGTACAGGTTGTCCGATTCACCGTGTGATGGGACGGTTCCCCTCGCTTACCTGTGGTGGCTTCCAGCGGCATCCCGTGCTTACGGGTGGAGAAGTCCCTGCGCTGTTAATATACATGGGTATCTTAGCCTGAGATGTGCGAATAAGTCCCGTTGCTAAGTTGAGGTATTGCATGCGCATGTAGTATCAGCAGTTGGAGGAGGAAAGCGCAATCCAACAAGCAAGGCAACGCCGACAGTCACTCACTCTTTATCCCGGCCGACGCGTGAGCGTGAAGCGACTCCATTGTAGCCATCCAGTGGTGATACGATGGCGTTCGCGGCCAGGGTACCTCAATTGAAAAAGGTTGTCCGTGATGTGGTCTCTTCGGCGCCCAAGAAGGCTAGTGCCGGCGGGTTTTGGGACGCGGTGGTGAAGACGAGGAAGCCGACGATGAAGAACGTGAGCGAGACGACGGTAAGTCAAATGTTACGGGTAATCTTCCCGGAGTACCGCCTGAAGATCATCCGTACCTTTCACGGAGCCGTCAAGGAGAACACCACCAAGACCATCGCGTTCCTTATCGCCGCGGAGCAGCTGGAGCCGGTGAAAAACATCGTGGAAGGGACGGAGCGGCTGGAGGAGATAAAGGCAACGCTGATGAGCGGCGAGTGCGACCATATGTTCGAGTTGGACGTCTGCGAGGAGCTGCACCAGCTGGTGGCGGCGATGGTGCAGGTGGAGCAGGATATGCTGAACGGAAACGCCTCGCCACTGCACATGTGCGCCGTCTGCGACGTGCCTAAGGCCGTCAAGTGGCTGGTTAAGCACGGCAACTCCACCGAGATTGTGGATATGGTTCGTTGCCTCTGCCAACAATCGTGAGCACATAAAGTAAAAAAACTTACTGGGGCACTTACTAAGTTTGAGATTTTACAAGTGATATTTACCTGTCCAGCAGCATCTTACAGAGTATCGACCTTCCAATAATGATTTAATTAATTAAAGGGACCAAATGGAAACCTTACCAACTACTAAGTTTGAGATTGCACATTGATATGTGCTTAGTCCAGCAGCATGTTTGAGAAGTTGAGATCCGTGTCATCACGCGCTAGCACACTCTGAGGGTTCCGTGTGCTCCAGGACGGTGCGACGCCGCTGCTGCTGGCGGCCACACTAAACAAGCCGCGCATCGTGGAGGCGCTGTGCGTGAGCGGTGCTGATTCGGAGTTTATGAAGAAGTCTGGGCAGAGCATCCTGTTCAGCTCTGCGGCAATAGGACATGCGTGCGTGCCTCTCTTCCCTCTTCCCCCCACTCTCAAAGCAGTGCCACTGTGCCACAAATCAATGCGTTCATATCTGCCGTCAGGAACTGATGACATATACATGTGGGGTATGATACAGGGAGGTGGTCAGGATTCTTCTGAAATACAAAGCAGACCCAAACAACGCACACAAAAGGTGTGCAGGACGCCTCCCAACCCGTCTTTCCATTCCCTCTTCCCTAGGGATTCTGCTGCACGATATGCGAGTCTGGCTGATATTTGGATGTCACTGCGCTCCGCACTCCGCAGTGGTTGCACTCCGCTGTGGATCGCGTGCGCCAATGGGCACACGGAGGTGGTGAAGAGCCTGGTGGAAAGCGGGGCGTTCAAAAACGACGCCATTCGACTGGTAGGCAATCTGTCCACTCTTCACTAAGCATTCCACGACGGCCGGAGCAGGATGGGCAAATTCAGGGTTGTGTGTAATGGGCCGAGAGGGGGTCACCCGGCAACATATGGGTCTTCATGTTCTCCTTTCTATTAAAGCGTGCGCAACCATATGTGTGCGGTTGTTTTCTTTGTACCTTTTTAGTGGTTGGTCGCTCGTTTGTTTCTTTGGGTGTTTTTTTTTCAGCGGTTTGTTTTAGGTGAATAGATTGTGCGTGTGTATAAGAAGGAAGACAAGGGGGAGTGGATTTATAGCTGTGGAAGGCTGAGAAAATGACAATGTGTGTGTGTCTGTCTGTGTGTGGTGGGGGCTGGATGTCAGAGAACTGTGCTGGAGCTGGACACAGACAGCACTGCGATGAAGGCAGTGATCGAGGCGCTGGAGAGCCGTGGGAAGGCAAAGAAGCCGGAGGGTGAATGGGGGGAAGAGGATGGGCAGGCGCTGATGGGGCTGCTGGCCGCCTCAGGGGCCAAGAGCGCGCCAAAGGGAAAGGACGATAACAATGAAAAGGACAGGGGGAGCAAGAGTGTGGTGACGCAAGGGGGGGCAACCGCGCTGTGGATCGCCGCGTGCAACGGCCACGCCGAAATCTGCGAGTTTCTGATTGAGAAGGGCGCCAACGCGGAGGCTCTCTGCAACGACACCTCTCCGCTGTGGATTGCCGCAGCTAACGGACACCACAGCGTAGTTGCTGCGCTGCGCTGGCGTACAAAGTTAGAGCACCGCTCCATCGACGGGGCGACGCCGCTGTGGGCGGCGGCGGAGAACGGCCACTACGATGTCGTCTCCTCCCTCCTCGACGGCGGCGCCAACACGGAGGCCTGCTCGATGGACCAACGAACGCCGCTTCACATCGCCGCGGTGAGCCCCCCTTCCCCCGTGAGCACGCGGGCAGCGGCTGCAGGTGCCCCATTTAAATCCGCAGAGTCAGGGAGCATTGAGAAAGCTGGAGCTGAAATTGTCGCCGACCCGAAACAACAAGGGGAAAGTGCACTCAGGGATTAGGCAGGAATATGTTTGTGTGTCGAGAAGGGGTTGAGGAGGAAGGCCTCCAAACATTCGCAGAGGGCGTCCTGCATTAGAGGTCAAAAGATGCGTGCATCCAATGAAGAAGACTTCCAGTGTGTGTGTGTGTGTGTGTGTGTGTGTGCCTGTAAGGAGAGTCTGGGGAGGGGGGTGTTTCCAGTCTTATGTCCAGACTTGGCGGGTGATCCAAACACATGCTTATCCACTTTTCCATGAGCATTCAGAGCTACGATCAAGCCTTTCCCTAACTTGTGCCGAGCTGTGCGCAGGGTAACCGTCACTCGGCGGTGGTAAAGCGACTGCTGGTGGCGGGCGCCAACCCACAGGCCACTTCTGCGGACGGCAGCACAGCGGCACATGTGCTTATGTCGAAGGGGTGGGTCCCTCGCTTGCCATTTGAGTGATGCTAGCTGTGGATGAGTTTCCTGCCCATACGGATTATTGTTGTATTGGAGTGGATGTGTGCATGTCATTAGTATCAACCCGGCTTGGTTGATGTTTGTCTCAATGACCCTTCGTCTGATGTGGATGTGGTCAGAGTCTTGTATCAACGCAAATGCATCTATGTGTTTCTGATTGATTCATAACTACGATTGTGGGTCTTATTGTCTGTCAAGATTTGCGTTGTCGGTATATTATATGGTAGCACTACCACCTGGATGTTGAAAATGTCACTGGTTGGCGCAACAATACCACTGGGCAATGGGTGCGTGTTGGTGACCTTGGTAATGCAGATTGATTCACTGGTGATCGATGCCGAGTTTCATATGCATGGATGTGTGTGTGTGTGTGTGTGTGTGTGTGTGTGTGTGTGTGTGTGTGTGTGTGTGTGAATGCGCACGTGTCGGGGTGTATTGACGGATTGCATCTTGGGGCTCAGATTTTCGACAAGCGGCAGCGGGAAGGGCGACTGGGAGGAGGTTATGGCGATGCTGGTGAAGGCGGGCGTGAATGTAACGGCGACAAAAGTGAACGGAATGAACGCGCTGCACGATGCGGTCAGCATGTTAGAGTATGAGCAGGTAAAGTACCTGATGGAGCAGGGGCAGCTGGACCCCAACCAGTGCGACGAGGAGGGCCACACACCGCTGCACCTCGCGGCCGCCAAGGGGGACGCGCGGATGGGGCGGCTGCTGTTGGGTGGGGAGGAGACGGACGTGGACTGCCGCTGCTCGGACGGGCCACACAAGGGCGCCACCGCGCTGTGGCTCGCTGCAAACCGGGGTAACACGGAAATGGTGAAGCTGCTGCTGGAGGCAAAAGCCGACTGCGCGCTGGTAGATAAGACGGGCGTCAGTCCTTTAATGGCAGCGATAGAAAATGGCAGCACCGACTGCGTCGCGGCGCTCAAGGTGGCGACGCAGCAGCAACTTACGCAGTCCAAAGGGAAGGTGGACTTTGGCGGGCGTGGCCACAACTCGGTTCCGTCCTTCCTTAAACGATCTGGCTTCTAGATTACGTCCCGTAGAAAAATTAGGAAGTTAGCTCCCCCTCTCCACCTGCAATCGGAGACGCAGCATGCCGCCCGCTCCCGCCCTGACCACCAATTCACGCACCATTGACGGAGGTACTGGCTTGGTGATAAGGCTCATTGTCAGCGGCACAAGTTCCGGATGTGTGACTGTTGTTTTCCCCCCGCTTGATAAATACCCTGACCAACATCACGGACGGTATGGAGCATACATCGATGCCATGTGTATGTGCGCATGGGGCGGAGGGTCGTGGCTGAGTTGATGGGGTTTGGAACTGCGGTTATTGGTGACTCAAGTACCTGCGTTTGTTTATCGCCAATGTTGATATTTTCACCACACGCATGGCGCAGCTGCAATGCATCGTCATCACACCAGTCGAGGGTGGGCAGCAACTAAGTCCAAAGAATGAATAATGTACATATCGCCTTTGCTATATAATCTTACTTGTGCTATGCACATCTTTTTAGTTTGTACGAGGTATGTGATTGTATGTGGCACGCGGCAGCTCCTAACGCCCCCCTCCCGATACGCGAAAGGCGGCTGGGCCAGCAGCGCCCCGTCCACGCCCGTTGCCCCGCCCGCCGCGCCCCGGACTTCGATTTCGGCCCGGCGACGCGCCACCCTCGCCCCGCCGCTGCGCCGACTGCACCGCCGTGGATAGCAGTGCGCGCATGCTGTCCAGTTGGCTCCGCTCCTTGAGCACCCTCTCCAGATCGCTACGCATCGCTGCCTTTTCGCCTGCCAGAGCTACGATGCGACCGAAAAACGATTAGGCAAGTCGAGCACGCAAGGGGCGACATCAACCTAGGCCCATGCCCGATCCCTCCTCACCACATGCAACTATCCACCACTTCATCATGTGCAGCCTCCCATCCCATGTGATCTACAGCCCATAAAACCACTCTCATAAATCACATGTCTGCATTCATTTAACGGCCCATCCCATCTACCCGTCCACGAGTCAATGAAACAATCCATCAGCCACATTCTCTATCCACACCCCACCTACGGCTTCCACTTTTGAGGCTCAATCAGTGCATGCATCCATTTATGAGCCGACCCATCCATCGATCCACTAATTCACTCGCCTCTTTGCCCATCCACATATTCATTATTTCGACCATCTACCCAGAAACTACAAGTGCCCATCAACAATCGTTCTATCTATCAGAAAATCAGCCCAATTGCGCGTCACCCATTCACCACTTCATCCCGTCGGTGTAGCACTGGCCACGAGAGCGCGACAGCATCAGGTCTCAAGGGCTCAGGTAACACACCTTGGCACTGCTCCTCAGCGTATCGCAGCTTCTCCTCAAACTCGCCTTGCTGTTGCTGCAACCGCTCCAGCAGCTCTTTTTCTTTACTCTGCACCATCGCATATCCCGCTATCGTCAGCCATATGTATATGAGAACTCACGACACCATTTGACCCCCCCCCCCCCCCCCCCCCCCCCCTGTCTCGTTTCAAACGCAACATCAACCAATGCTATCGACATGACAGCCCCAAGCCCCCACCTTTGCATTTCCGAGATCCATCTCCGCCCGGTTCGCCTTTCGCTCGGTGTCCTCTAACTGCTCCAGAAGAAATGACTGAGGCTGCCCCAACAGTCGCGTCCTGTGAGCACGCCCCTGCCGTCACCTCGGCTCTGCATGCTTCGTCCGACCCGCCACCCCCTCCCTCCCTTTATATATCCCTCTCTCAATGTGTGCGTGTATGTGTGGTTCTTACTTGGAATGAAGTGAGGCCAGCTGTCCCTCCAGAGTTTGACAGCGGTTTTGCGCCGCTTCCCTCGCCTGCGCCAACTCCACCCGCTCCGCCTCAAGCCTACTCACGCGCGCCGCCAGTTGCAACGACTGCTGCACGCGGCGTCGCACTGCTAGTGGTAGTTGCCCCGCCAGCATGTTTTGCAAGTCCGCGTCGTCACCTGTAATGATACCCGTCGCACATGTCAGCTACTTTTTCTCTAATGAATTGTCCGGCTCCGCCATGACGCCCAGATCCACCTCCATCTCACCTCCTTGCAATACTGCCGTGTCGATATCATTCTCCATCTTTTCGTACTGACCCAGACGCTCCTGGCAGGCTAGCAGCTGCGACTCGAGGTCCGCCGCGCGGCGGTGTTTTTCGGCCTCCAGCGAATAATATTTCTCCGTCAACACGCGCACTTTCTCTGTCAGCATTTCAACCTGCACGCCAAGCACCCCAATCGACCCCGTCACTTGTCACGGTCTCTCGGGACGGCAACCCAACCGTCTATTCTGCGTCGAGTCGCGCGTACCTGCAGAACGCTCTGCTTTAGGCCGCTGTCCTTCTCATCCAGCTGCACTCGAAGACGGTCTCGTTCAAACTCGAGCATACGAATCTCCGCCTGCGGCTCCGATACAGACCACCAGTGGGCCCTGTCAATTGACGGATACCCTTCTCTCTTCTCGCGCTATCTATAGCACTCCATGCTCAAGTCGAATATGACAACAAGTGATGGTATACCGCTTCGACTCGAGTCGTTTTTGGGGCGTAAACAAATTCGAATATCTCGCTAGGACGGTCAGCTTTAACGAGCAAAGTGAAAGTGAGCAACGAAACGCACCTGGAGCTCGCTGCGTTGTAGGTCCGCCCGTTTCTGCAGGTCGCGGTGCTGGAGCAGGAGGTCGTCGTATTGCCCCTGCAGAGCCTTGGTTCCCGCGGCCGCGGCGCTGGCCTCCTGTTGGGCCGAGTCTCGCAGCTCGCGTAACAGCCGCGTCTCGCGCTCGAACATCTCGGTGCTCTCTTTTCGGATGCGCTCAATGTGAGAAGAGGCCTCCGTCTGGATGCGCGCTATCTCCTCGCCCAACCTCCTCTCGTAGCGACCCGTCTCGTTCGACTCTCCCGACAGCAGCTTGTCATACAACTCCTGTCGCGCCTTCTTCAGCGCTGCAATTTTCTCGCCTTTGGAGTCGAGCTCTGCCTCCAGTCGCTTCTCGCGGTCTGACAGCGCCTCCACCTCTTTCGACAGGTACGCCTTATCCATCATCAGCATCTCCAGCGTGTGCTCCCGTTCCCGGTTCCCCTTCCGGATTTCCTCGATGTCGGTCTGTCGAAAGCGACACCTCATGTTATGGCATCAACCGAGAAATATACATCATCGCAAGGGACGCATAGAAGAGCGGTTTGTTCTTTTGCTTCCGCATTTGAAAAAATGTTATAATCTGACTTCGCGCTGATTGACACTCTGTAGGAAATTGCCAAAATTAACAATGTACATCCGCCGTCGCAACTTGTCCCACCTCGTCACATCAAAGCATATTGAACGGGGCACACCTGTGCACGCTTCAGTGCCGCCTGCGTCGACAGAAGTTTGTTGTTCTCCTCCTCCACCTTATCGTACTTAGCCTGAAGGTCGTCATACATGCTGCCCTTCGCCGCCAACACCTCCCCGCGCACCGTCGCCTCCTCCAGCTCCGCCGAAAGCCGCTCCACCCGCGCCTGATACTCCTGTACCTTCCTCTCCGCATCTTTCTCGCGCTCCACCACGCTGGCCGCAATCCGGGCGTTCTCGCGTCGTAAGTGCGCGGCCTCTTGCTGTGCCCTGGCTCCTGCTTCTCGCGCAAGACTAGCACCGCCACGGAGCTCGTCCAACTCGGAGCGCAGCGCCTGCAGAAAAAAAATGATAATAATCTTCCCACGAAACTCCGAAACAATGTTAACATCAGAGAAACTGATGGATAAGTCTCCCGTGCCAGTGCCAGTCCTTGCCGCACGCTAAGTCGTGACAAGACGCCGTGGTAAAGCTGCGGACGGCCCCGACCTCAACTCTCAACCTTATCGACACCGACGCCGTATCGAGGCGACCACCCACCCGCGCACCTTTTGCGCGTCGTATATCGCAATCTTCACTTCGTCGACCAAGGGCCGCTGCTCGCGCGGGACTTGTAAGATCTCCACGTACTGGGCCTCCGTCACGTTGAGCCTTCCGAGCTGCTCACGAATTGCTCGCACCTGTCCCTGGATCGCCGGCGCTGCCGCCTCCACCTACGAGGAACCCAGGCAGAGGTGCACTGGGTTTACTGCGAGAAGGCGGCGAATTTACTGATACCACTGTTCAGTCGCCGCCCGTACCTGCGCTTGTCGCTCCAGCACCTCCTTCAGCTCTACGTCAAGCTGCGACCGTAGCCCCGCAATCTCACGGTCCCTGTCCGCAAGCTCCGCCTCGTGTGCGATGTCAGCTGAAGCGCGGTCTCGCGCCGCCTCCGATAGCTGTACACACGCGAGTATTACAGCGCCGCGGTCAGAACTACGCGCACGTGTGTGCGGAGAGAGAGACAGAGGTGTGTGTGTGTGGGGGGGGGGGGGGGGGGGGGGGGGGGGGGGGGGATAGCATTGCTTCATGGGGACGTCACAACTAAACTGAATGTGGCAGCGATGAGAAAAGGAGGCGTAGCATCTGATGGTCTAGCGCAGATTGAATAGTGAGGGAAGTAGGAGGGGAGAAGGAAGCCACCTGCAGCTCGAGCTCTGAGATGCGGCTGCGATAGTCGTTCTCGATGCGCTCCAGCAAGTAACCTGAGTGCCGCCCCCGCTGAGCACTACGCCGATGGGGACTGCTCTGCCGTATCCCTGTCAACATCCCCAGTAGCTTGCCATTCAATCTCGGCTCCATTTCCCTTTCTACCTCGCCACGTGTCGCCCTTATTCAACGCCGCCCAACCCCCCAACGTTGTGCATTTTCAACAGCAACAAAAGCTCTATTTGCCTCTAATCTCTGCCTCATCAAATCAGACAACAACTGACGCAGTTACTGATTGATTGAGAGAGAGAGAGAGAGAGAGAGAGAGAGAGAGAGAGAGAGAGAGAGAGAGAGAGAGAGGGGGGGGGGGGGGGGGGGGGGGGCCTCCACACCTTCCTCCCCCTCGAACGTCACGTCTGTCATGTCGAATGCCCCACTCGCTTCCGAATCAAACGCGTAAGATTGCTCCTCCATGCCCGACATGTCCACTCGCGACAGAGGGGACGCGGGCGGGCTGCCACCCTCTGCATCTGTAACCTGTACGCAAAAGCAGCTCCGACCCCTTAGCTACCTTTCCGAGTTCCCTGTATACACCCCAACCTCAAGCGACAACCACAGCAAATCGCAAAGTGTTCTGAGTGCGCGCCACAAGCAATGAATCGTTACGAATTAATGTGTGTGGTATGTTCCATCAGTGAAGAAAGTTTTGCCTGTCAGGGTCAGGCGAAGGACTAGAAGGCCAAAGAAATGGGCGGTGAGGCAGTGTGGTGTAAAAATTTAAGACGTTTTGGTGTTTGGGGCTGACGGATAATTAAGGCGGTGCGTCAGAGGTGAGCATGTCGATTGAGTGAGGAATAAGTACTGTAACACTGACCAGTATGTATCACTGTTCTCTTCATGAAACCAAGTATACATTGAGCATGTGCGTGTGTGTGTGTGTGTGTGTGTGTGTGTGTGTGTGTGTGTGTGTGTGTGTGCTTGTGTGTGTGCTTGTGTTTGTATAGGTGTGTGTGTGTGTGTGTCTGCGTTTGCGCGCGCGCGTGTGTGTGTGTGTGTGTATTTGTGTGTATGTGTGTGTGAGAGAGTGTGTGAGTGTGAGTGTGTGTGTATGTGTGTGTGTGTGTGTGTGTGTGTGTGTGTGTGTGTGTGTGTGTGTGTGTGTGTGTGTGTGTGTGTGTGTGTGTGTGTGTGTGTTTGTGTATGAGGTAAGGCGCGCCACACCTGCAGCTCTTCCAACATCATCTCTATCCGTCGACCCGCCATCTCTGCCGACCCACCGCCACCCACCGCGCTCGCGCCACCCGCCCGTGCAGCACCCGCTCCAAAATTAGCCAACTAGATATTGCAGCACGGCTAGAAGCGATAGCAGCGATAATCTCTACGGTACGAAGAGGGGCGGTGCCGGGACGGGTGTCGGCCTGAGTGAGGGTCAAGGGTTTTGTTGGCGTTGACCGATACCGTTGACCGTCAGTCTGGGTAACGCTGCGATTACGGCGGGCGCGCAAAAATTGGCGAGGCTGCGCCAGCAGCTACAGCAGTTGAGGGGCATCAGCAGGGTTGCCAGATGTTGTCGTCGCGGCGTGTGGGCGGCTAATGGTGTATAACAGCGCAGTTGCCTTTGCCTCCAGCTTGTCCAGGCAGGAGAGAAGACAGAGTTGACATTCTTCAGCAGATATCAATCAGCAGCAGGCATCGATCAGACAGGAGGCATCGATCCATCGATCAGAGCAATATGGTATCAGCAATATGCCTATCATTGCTATTTTATATACGGGTACATGTACCGGTCACGGTAGTCAACAGGCATCTACAGGTACCTGTACCTGTACTCCGCTGCTGCAACATTTCATTGTGTGTATATATTATAGAATTTTTGCTTACAAGAAGAACCAGATGAGCACGGACAGGGAAAGTGGGAGGGGAAACAAGAGGGCAAGAGTGACAAGAGGGTCGCGGAATCCAAAGCACAGCAAAAGGAAAGCACTACATTGTGCATAAAACTAGCAGATTATACTAAGGAAACTCTTAAGCCACGCCGAGAATGCAACACTTGGAGGCGACAAGCGGCGCCTCACGCGCCGCTCGAGGAAGCACGGGGACGCTTGCGGCCCATGGCGCGGGTGAAGAGCGCCGTGGCCGGAGAAGGCATCCCAGCCGAGGAAGAAGCGGCCTCCGTGCCGTCCACAGCGGCGGACAAACCACGCAAGACGTTGTCCGCGTGAGCAACATGGACGGCGAGAGAGACCTTTCGACGCCAGGAGGCCAACAACTTGCCCACGTGCATCCCTTTAGATGCGGCTGCCTGCTTGGCTAGCTCCGTCAAGAAAGCCGTGGCGTGGCCGCCAAGAGTACCAAATTCCGTGACTGCAAAGGGAATGAAGCGGATGTCGGGGCGACTCCTCAACCCCTCCGAGTACTTCTCGAACTTGGTCTTCTCAGCACGGCGGAGAGCGACTTCGGGTGACGGGGGGCTAGACACGCCGAACAAACCGGAAACCACGGCATCAAGGGCAAGTTTTGAGCCTCGGATGCCGTGATAGTGCAAGACACCCACATCCGCGGGGAGACCGTCGTTGCCGTTGGGGAGTTGAACTAGCATCGTGGGATCTGTGAGGACCTCGACGCCAACCCCGAGTGCGCCACGAACCTCGGAGATGATTTCCGCAAGGGCCGTCACTAACCAAGAGTGAGCGGTGTGGACCGAAGCATCTCCGCCGCAACGAGCCAAATGGTCCGCAAAAGCAGTGGCCCACGCATCATCCGACATGTCAACACCCGCCGACGAGAACGCACCCCGCATAGCTTGAACCGAGAGATGGCAAGAAGCACAAGCAGTGGGGGAGCGTAGAGAAGAGAGGATGCGAGATGAGGGTAGGCCGAAGATGCGACAGACCGCGACGCGGAAAACTGCGTCGTAGTGCTCAGGGAACTTTTCACGGAGCTCGCCCAGGCGACCCGAAGTAGGCGGGTCCGAAGCCAAAAACGCAAGGGCGCCGTGGCCGAGACGAGATAGAAAACGCCTAGACTCCGGCCGAGCGCGGTTGGAAAACGTGGGAGCGAGCTTCGCGAAGCGAAACAAGTTGACACGCTCACTGATGTCGGCTTGTAGCTTTGGAAAGATGTCCGTGGCAAACGCCGAAAGAGGGACGAGCGAGGGTAGGCCATCAAGGGACTGGGCAATCTGCTCGTTGTTTGATCGGGCTTCGGCAACGCAGCCGGCGCGAGCCACCGTTGGACGTTTCGGGGGGAGCATCGCTAAGGCTGTGGTTATCAAAGGTTCAGACTCGGCGAGAGCGTGAGAACCGCACGCAGCGTCCAAGCGCGCCCACGACGAAGCGAGTTCTAACGACCACATGGGCTCGTTTTCGCCATCGTCTCCGTCCGGTGTACCAGGCCTACGGGACACCGCTGTGGTCATAGCACTCGCTAACCGTCCATACATGGTCGGCTCCATTGGAACATCGTCTTGGGAATCCCCGCGCACGCGAGCGTCTTGTGTTGTAAGGAAACGAATAGCTGAGCCCACTGCCAAACCGGCCGCTCCGACATGGGCCGCATCCGCCAAGGCAGCCAAATCCCCCACCCCCATGCCGCCGAAACGTATGGGAAGAGACATCTCGGAGCGAGTGTTGCTGGGTAGGCTAGATGCGGGAAGGCCCAATATCTCAGCCGCCACATCTAGGGTGGCATTGTCAGCGCGCTCGAGGAATGTTTCGACGGTGTCACCGTAGCCCTCACCCCTGCCAAGACCTCGGGGGACTGTACGGGCAAAGTGTCCGAAGCGGCGGTTGCAATGTTGATGGATACGAAGCGCAGTGTGAGTGTGCCGGTGAGCCGCTAGTCCCCTTAGACGTTCGCCGTAGGCCTCATACTTACTTAAGGCCGTTTCGAACACGTCTCGAGCAAAATCGGATGTACCCATTGGCCCCCCCAATACTTTCGTCCCTTCCGTGGAGACATTTACTCCCCGCATGATGTGGCCGTCGGGTAAGTTATCGAAAGCATCACCGACACCCAAAGGGGAATACAAACAGTTTTTGCGGATGGTTACGGTGAGGCCAACGCTAGCATACGCCTCCGGCATAGCGTCGCCAATAGCCACGAGAGACGGAGGGGGTCCCAAGAAGTGAACATCGTCAGAATAACCGCAGAGAACGGATTCGTTCGGGGCAATCGCAGCCAATTGCTTGTATACCCTGGAGGCAACAATTGCGAAGAACATGGCCCCGAGGACGCAACCTTGATGGACTCCGCGGGTACTCGGAATGCGCACGGCCGGGCCGTGAGCATTTGATGAGTCGTAAACGTACAAGGTAGATGGACGGCCATACAACATAGTAGCGACGCGGAGCAACGGTCGAAGCGCGGGATTTGCGGACAACTCCTCAAACAAGGGACGCCGCAGGAACTCGTTGAACGCGTTGGATGCGTCGCCTTGCATGTCCGCCCAGTCCGGTGAAGCGTCAAGCGCGGCTCGAACCATGAATTGTACGATCTCAACCCCGCCGCGAACGCCGACGCCAAATTGGTGCCGAGCAGCCAACCATTGAGACACTTCGTCACCAATTACGGCGAGAAGCGCGCGATTCGCGAAACGAACTAAAACGGAGCCAATTCCAATCGGGCGCAGCGTCCCCTTTTGGTCGCGAAGTTCTTGCTCTTGTGCGCGTCGTTGTTCGGGATCGAGCTTGTCTAGCGGGATAAGTGTGGCAGAGGCAAGGAATGGGGCAACGCCGGGTGGAACCTCTGCGTTCACGATGGCTTCGGCTAAACCGGTGAGAGTGCAAGGGGAACCCAACGCGCGAAGAGTTTCAAACCTCCAACCGTCGACGTGAGGACTAGATTTTCGAGGGCATCTAGCAACGACCTCCATAATATCGACTTCCGAAGCGCGGAGTTTGATACGAGGGAGGGAGAAGGGATCCGGCAACACGTCCGCGAGGTCGTCATCGTCTTGTGGGTGCAACCGTGATAATTCCTCGTGCACCCCACGACCACTTGCAACGGGGTTGGAGCTTAGGGCCTCCATAGCACGGCGGTACTCCCCAACCGCAGCTAGACTAGCCGCCCGGTTGGCGACCTTGGCCGAGACGCCGTTATGAAAGGGTTGCGAAGGGGAGATGGGGTCGGTACCGGCCCTCGAAAGTGAGGTAGGTGGCGGTGCCCGCCCATTGGTAAGGGATGCGTGGGCGCGAGCGGCGGAAAACAATGTATCAAGATCTCCTGACGCCCAATGGGCTAAGCGGTTGTCACGGTAATCGGCGACCGGGTCAGGGGGCAGATGCCCCGCAGAAGTGAAATCAGCCATGGGGCGCAAAACTAAGCGCGGAAATAAAAGCAACGCCGCCCAAGCCGCTTCCGCGGAAGCCCCTTGGGTGGCCCTACCGCGGAAAGACAAAACGCAACCGACAAGTTCCTCGAAGACCGGCTTGACGAGGCGTACCACCGAAGGGGGGACGCCGTTCGAGGACGTACTAGATCGGAAAGAAAGGAGGTAGGACTCGAAGAAGGCTTTAGAGTTCTCCCCGCCAGTGGCCCCATGATTAAGGCACCATTGGACGGCGGGGGGCAAGGACTGGGGATGCGGCGGGGACGGCCGACCACGCGGGAGCGAAGCACCGTATGCCGGCTGTTGGGATGGCGTAGTATTGCGGTGAGAGCAGGAATGTAGGTGTCTACTAAGGCCACCGCTCCGAAAGTATCGTCCGCAAAAAGTGCACGGCGCGAGAAGGTGGCGATCGGCATCCACAACTGGGCAATTGTCGGGCGCAAAAGTGCACGTTGTCGCGGGGGAGTTTAGATGGGCGCATAGCGCTTGAAGGGTCGGGAACGACGCTGAGCAACTAACGCACCTCAAAGGAGCGGGGGGTAAAAAACGAGACGGAGTATGTCCAGGTCGTAAGGCATGCGAAGGCGCTTGAGCGTTAGTAGGTGATGATGTCGGAAGGTCACCCGGAGCGGGGGCCATAGGGCACGACCTTGCCCCGCCGCCGGGCGACCGGCCTAGAGGTGGCGGTGGAGGACGCCGATGACTATGTCCCGGCCGGGTCGCCGCGGCGGACATCCGAGGTGGCACGTGTGTCGCGTCCTAATATAAGTAGAACACGCCGGGTCGAAGAAGGGGGGGGGGGGGGGGGGGGTATGTGGCTTGGACTATACCGGAAGTCGCCCGAGGTGGCGCTGTGGCGTGCCTTGGAGGGAAGATTCGCCGCCGACGTGGTGGGCTCCTCGATGCCGGTCCGTCGCGCCTCTAACCTCGCTTTGCTTGTAGTGGGGAGCCTTGGAGCCCGCGATGGAGATGCTCAAGAAAAGAGCAAAGAAGCTATTTGGTACCCGTGTACCAACCACATCAAGAGTCGGAAGGCAACTCCGTCGTACAACGCCGTATCGTAGCGGGGCGCCAAGCGATAAAGGATGACCTTGCAAATAGCGGGCTCCGAGTACGGGTAGCGATTAGAATGAACTTAGAGCAGTACTGAAATTGTAGTACCCGTACAGTGATAGCGATGACGCGGGCCGATGCCTTGAGCCTTGCTGAAGGGGATGACCACGAGCGGGCGAAAGTTGTAGCGGTACCGGTAGCGGCCAAGGGTCTCGAGGATGCCGATAATAGGGGCGGTACGGGTAGTTGTACCCGGTCACGGGTCGAGCGACGAATAAAAGATCCCGGGAGGGTCACGCTGGCGATGGTACAAATAAAACGCACCGGAGCCGCCGGCGGCGAGTGACCGCGGACGATAAAAAGGAGAACTTTATGTACAGGTACCGCGCGATGCCACAGCGTAGGAGAGCGCCGAGACAAAAGCAAACACGAATAGGCGGGCAGGCGTCACGCTCACCGCTACCAAGTTCCGAGCTCGCGGGCTCCCGACCCAAGCTCAGCCGCGCATGCGCATGCGGTGGCGGCGGAATGCGATCATTGTGTATATATTATAGAGGGGATCCACAAAATAAACTTTGCCACAATCCGCAAAGATGGTATTATACCTCTCAGCTATCCCCGGGTTTGGCGCTCGCTAGTAATCGTCCAGCCCTGTGAGTTTCGAGTCTCCCTGGGAGTGAGGCTAGTAGCTACGCAAAACGGAGGAGGGTCGCACCCAGAGGAGCGACACGGTATGGCGGCGGAGATCCACAAATCGACCGCCGCCGGAAAAACCATGTACGAAGAGTTTTCGGATAAATGATTTCCGTACCCAACATCTTTTGAGGAGTGGTGACTCGATGAGCGAATTCGACCAACCTCTCCCCCAATCGGTACCCAGTTATCGACAAGCTGCCTAGTAAGGCTCGGGATCGATGATCCCATCCGGACTATATCGACACATTTCGTGGTGTTTTCGGAGACCCCGAATCCGAAATATACCCGAAATCGTAGCGAAATACGCTTGTAAAATATCGACGATACCATCGATCCCTAGCCTTACTGCCTAAGGCATGGTGCCAAGGGTTATCGCAACGGCACTATGCATATAAAGGCGGCCCCTTGACAGCGTAAACCACCGGGGGAGGGTACGGGTGGATTTCGCACGATCCAATATGTGTTGGAAACAAACGGAGACGGAAAGGGGACAAGAGATAATCTGGCGGAGGCGGGAGCGCACGCCAGACACCGTTTGCAGCCATGGACTCTCACCCCAACCCCGGGAGGGGTAGGGAAGTCTAGGCTAGGAGGCGAGCTGCGACGGGAGGAGCAGCGAATTCTCGGACGGGGAAGCGCGTGGATCGGGACGGGACCGTCGACGACATGTGCGAGGGGTTTTTTCGCATGTCTTCCCCCCCCCCGCTCCGGCACGACCGGAGTCGCATAGTAGCAGAGGTCATGTAGGCCCGTCGCGACGAGCGCCATCTCATCAGCTAGGCTATTCAACGCCCTACTCGCAACAGTTGGAGCATGCTATGCATCGTGGAGACTACCGAGAATTATTTCTTATGACTAATGTACATTTAATGTTTACTAGCATGAATTTGACGGTATTGTTACTGCCATTGGAGAGGTTGGGATTAGTGGTTTTATGGCGTATATCCTACGATCAATCTAGGAGGCATGATCACAGGGGCGCCCGAAGACAGTAATCGTTAACTCGGTGATTGTCATGCTTAAGCTTTTGTTGGTACGCCTTGTATCCAAAATGTTCATGGGTACTACCTTATTACTACTCTAGAGGATGAGGGTCGCCTCTATAGCGCTCAATGCAAGCCCCCTTTACCTTTGATTTGTAAGGTCGTTTAGCGATTCTTGTGATTCCATTCAACGTTTTCCTAGTATGATTGCTTAAGTACTAAGCCGGAGTCTTCGTTGTGAGTCTTATCGTGATGGCTTGGAGCTCTTTGCTCGCCGGGTCGCATATGTATGTAGTTGCCCAATTGCATTTGGCTGCTTCATGGAAGCATAGAGATAAGCGCATGGAGGTCTTGCCACGTGTCTTTGCCGTTCTTCTTTGCACGCTTGATTCCTACTTTCACGAAGCTATGCGGGTTGGTTGTGCATATCTTGTTGCATGTTTCTTTGCTATGTACGACGTGTTAATTCATGCATGTGTTTTCTTTCTTCCTTTTTTGAGGGTAGCTTGCTCGTCACCACTTTTGCAAGCATTTAGTACTATCACCATTGAGTTTTCATGATAAAGCGACAAAAATATAATGAGATTAAAGTGAGCACCGTAGTAGACTCTAAGCCGTGTTGAGATGACCAAATTCGACATGTACTATACTCGGAGGGGCTGCGGATTCACCCCAACATGCGCTTCATTCCCTTGCGGTCAATGAATCCGCCAATCCGGTGCTCTCGACGGCCACGCCATGGATTTTTACATAGTTGACTAAGCATGCAGCCATCTCTAAGGCGATGCACGTGGGCAAGTTGTTGGCTTCTTTGCGCCGAAAGCTCTATCTCGTCATCCATATCGCGCATGCGGACAACGTCTTGCGCGGACTGTCCGCCGCCGCGAACGGTGTAGAAGCTACTTCTTCCTCCTATTGGATGCCGTCTGACCTTCTCATGTCACAACTTTCTTCACTCGCGCAATGGGCCGCAATCGTCCCCGCGTTTTGTCGCTCGGCGCGTGAGGCACCGCATGTCGCCTGCACGTGTTGCGTATACATCGTGGCGTAGGAGTTCCTCATGTTCTCGTGTTCAGGTGCTTTCTTTGCTAGGTTCTGCACATACACTCTTCCCATACAGTCCGTTACTAGCGGCACGTATTTAATAACCCGCCACGCACTGCCGCGATGGCCATGCAACTCGATTGGGGGGTAGAATTATGAGTTTTGAACAGCACACCACGGCGCGCTGTTCATTGACGTGAGCACATTTACCGGCACGCCCCAGTTATTGTGGGCACCCACGTTGGATTTTCGGCCCATATTTTGCGGGCCGAAATTCGTGAATGTGCAGGTTATGCACGCCTCTATGCGTGGCTCGGCACACGTAGTGTCGCGACAAGCCGGGAGACTATTCCACACTGGGTTCTCAGCATGTTTGCACAGTTGCGCTAGTATCCGCCGACTGTGTTGCGCCCGGCCGTCTACAAGGCGGCGACACCGAGAATGGCATGTCGTGTGTACTGGTTTTTCTTGCTACGTGCCCGGAAATACCACCAAGGAGCACGGGTTGGGGGCCTGTTGGGCTTGAGGGGCAGTTGACTTGGAGTGTAAGCACCATGGCGCGCGGATCGTTGGCCTTAGAAACTTGCGCATCGCCGGGCGTGAAAAATGGCGGGGAGCTTTCAAAGTACCCTAGCACGGGCCTTCATCGGGCCGGCGGCAAAGGGCACGGCACCATGCCATCATGGGGCATGAAATGGGCAACGCCGTGAATAGAAGAAATATGGAGCGCTGATTGTTGAGCGTATTAGCGGAGCGGGTATGCGGGTACCACCTGTCTAGGAGTTGCTAGCCCCGCGCGAAGGTGGCAGATTTTGAAACCCTAAAAGCTTTATTTGGCTGTACGAGGGCTTGGATGACATCGGGCGGTGGATTTGACGCGAAAACCGGACGATAGGCGTAGATTAAGTTGAAAACTTATATTTACTTGGGGGAAGGGCTTCCACTTGCAACTTAGTTTGCTCGAATCTGACATTGTACGGCGAAGTTAGGCTTTTTTAAGCCTCCCAAGCCGTGGTTTTCCGGCTCCGAGCCCACCCATGTCAAGCAATATTAACGGCACATGACATCACACCCACGTGCTCCCATGTTTGCGGACAATATGCTGGGATCATAAAAACCGCATGTTGTGCCGCCCATTTCGGGATTTTTCACGAGCCAAAGTGTGGCAAATCCGAATTCCGGGGCGCCCGAATAAGGGCATACCCCGAAATCGGGGTTGGGCCGCAAACCCTAATACGTCATATCGTAGCCGTGACGGGCCCCATTTGTGCCCCACTTCCCCCTCAGCCTCACCGTCAACACAAGTTTCGGCCCGTCTTTTCAACGGGCTAAAGTACAGTTAAACCCTAGAAACCCTACATGGTAAACACCCGCCCTACGCGAAAGGCCCTATTTCACTAGTAACGGACTTTAAGGGGAAGTAGTGTATAGTGCTTCCATCCGTTTGCCGTGTCTTGGATTATTTGACCTTCTTGTCACTTTGCCCCCCTCTTTCATGTCCTCGTGTCTATGGTGCTTCATGTATGGCACTCATAAGAGGAAACAAATAGAGCGACTGCATAATATTATAAACCCATGCGCTAAGATTATCGTGTCGTCGTGAGAGTTACTCGTGTTCCCTCTCGTTGTCTTTGCTAGGAATGTGCACCATGTATTGCTTCCATTTGCCGTTTCCTCGATTTTGTGACCCTTCTATCACCCCCCCTTTTCCATGTCATCCTCGTGTCGATCGCGCTATGGTATTTCTTGTAATTTATATACATAATTGTGTACAACGTATTAAATGAACAATTATTGCAAAGAAAGCAATAGAATCCACCAGTAAAAAAGTGAAAAGAAAAGAAAAGAAAATAGGCACACACGCCTACGGCATTGGAGCTATGAGGCATGAAACATTACCTGCATCACCGTCATGCAAGGCATCACGAAGATAGGAACCCAACGTTCCATGAAAAATCACAGAAAGGCGCTGCATGAACTCACGACGCACATCCCCAAGAAATCGATGGAAGGGAAAATATGTAGACCGTACAAACTCCTTCATGTTGGCATAACTTTGAGACCGTAAAGAGCGAGAATCCGCCGCACCCATATTTGGGAAACGTCGAACTGCCACCAAAATGGCCAAGCGATCAACAAGATCAACCGCCATATATACGAGTCAACCGATCCCCGTCCTCATGAGCATATTGAATCGAAGGCGTACCAAGGGAGGAGAAAGTGCGGAGGTCAACACCAAGCTTAGCGTGTCGAGCCCTTTTGTAAGTAATACCTTCTGGTTATTAATTGCAGATAGCTACTGTAAGCTAGTCTAGATATGATTAGTACATGTCTAGATCGGACCTACCGACAACCTGTTTGATTCGGTACATAGTTGTCGCTAGGCTAAAGCTCTAGCACTTCTGCTGTCCCGACACCACGCCTCGGGTTGGTTGTCTCTGTGACTGTCCCTTTGCGTGACTATGACTGTAACTACGTGTGAGTTAGTTATCTTCCTTACTGATCGTGTATGCACGGTTTAACAAGCCCCCATCGCCAAATTGCCAAGAAGTGAAAGCGGAGCCCCAACAACCGGAACGCTAGAATTTGTGCGCGCACTAGTGACCGTAACATCAACAACCAAGTGCTTATGCGGAGCCACAAAATCTAGCTACACGATATCCCCATGGCGATCTCGGGAGGCCCCATACCGAATTCAGCGAACCTCATAACGTAAGTCCCTCTCATTAATTGCCCCCGTCTCAGCCTTGAATTCCTCCAAAATATGAACAATGCGATCACGAAGCCGAATGATATAATGTAAGTAAGGACAATGGGCAATATGATCCATAAGCACGGAGATCGGCGTCCGCTCCCCGGACATAGAAGTAGACGAGGTCGTGGAGGAGAAACCAAGGCCACGGAGATCACCCGGGGACTCATTGCATCGAGGACACTTCCGGACATGAGAAGCGTGGCATGGCGTGAGGTAGGCCGAGCACCCGATGTGCCGCCATCATGCAACAATCAGAGGGAACGGGGAAGCTAGACTCATGCGAAGCAAAAAATATTGCCAAACCCCACGGCCGGTTCCCGAAGCAACACGCATGTAATCTGCGGGTGAAGGACCACATAAGG